>NCKU01001388.1:0-26055 GCA_003675995.1 Dinothrombium tinctorium | reverse complement strand
AAAAAAAATTTTAACGAAATTTTTTCATTGCGAAGTTTATTTTGATTTTTTTAAAACTCAAACTTTAAAACATTTCCTTCGATTCGACTGTATGACATTTCTTTTGTAAAATATATTTTCATAAATAGATTTTTTAAAACGAACTGTTAATTTAAAATGATTTAAAATACGCTTTTAAACAAACACCCAAACTTCAAGATAATTGGGAGTTGTCTCTTCTCATTATCTTGAATCAAAAAACATTTTTTCATGTGTATCATGTCTAATGAGTCCAACTTTTATTGCGGTTTTATTTGAAAGAATTGAAAAACTTTTTAAAATAGAAATACGAATTCATAAAAGTTTTGTTTATGAACCAGGCAAAACACAAACACCTAACAAATTTGCTTTTTAAATAAGTTTTAAATTAGCACAAATTTCGAATCAATCAGATCCTGACATTTGAATCATCTTAGTTGTGAGCGATTTCAAATAAAGCTAAATTAATGCGAAAGCCAAATATAAGTTGGGGAGATAAACTCATACGAGTTGTGGCAAATGAACTGAAAAGTGCCCACGTTCATAATTGTAACCGCACAGATATCAAAAATGGCAAAAATGGGTCATTAAAATGGCAAGGAACGGAAAAGTCGAAAGGAGTGAAAATCTGAGAAATAAAAGTTTAGAATCGAAAACTGTGATCAAAGTAAGTATTAATCAATTGTGAAAAGATTATTCATTTATCGATACATTGCGAATTTTTCTCATTATTACGAAATCAAGGTTCTAACTAGCATCAAGGATCAAAATATTTTCGTTTTAAATTCTCTAGTCAAAAGTAGCTTGTTTCAAAAGTAATCCATTCATTGAAGCGATGATCACGTTTGAGGAAAACTAATGACATTCTTATTGCAATCAAAAAATTTTTCAAATTTTGTCCTTCGCATTATTTGCTTTGCTTAATCACCACTAGAAACTATTTAAGATTAATGTTAAATGCTCACGTTTTATCATTAATAAAATAAGTCGAAAACAATGAGTTTAAATATGCAAATTACATGCAGAGAGAGAGAGAGGCAAATTGGCGAGAAGTAGGAATCCGAAAGCAAAATAGTTAAAGAGATGAAGAAGAAAAGTTTGCCACAAAATTTAAATTCACTGTTAATGCATTTTTAATGTAAAATAAAATGAAAATAATGTTCGCAAAAGCGAGTGATAAACATATAAGTTTTGAAAAATGAACATCAGTTTTTAGAGCGGAAGGTTTTCATCGATTCTCGGTCAAAAGTAGCGAAACTCTCGTAAATCTTCGCTTTGAATGCGTGGTTTTCGAAAGCGATAAACCCGCGATTTGTGAAAATTTATCGGCGAACTAATGACAAACCATTTTTTCGAAGGTCTGTCGCTCGGTTTCGCGAATGAACAAAGCGTAAAACAAATTCGAAAAACTGAATCCAATCGCAGCGAAAGCGACGAAAGCGCGCAGCGATCGCAGCGAACAATTGCGAATCGATACCGGCTTGATTCGGGCGCAATGAGCGGACGCTCCCGCGTGCGATAGACTAAAGTGACGTGTGTTTAACGCGAATAAAAGGAGATTTTTTCGCGAACGCCGAAAGACACGAAAGAAGCGAAGCGACGGGCGACAGAAGCATGCGATCCTCACTCGTGGCAAGTTTGTTCTTTTTGCCGCTGCTGGCGGTCGGCCGCTGTTCGGATGTAATCGAATTGTCGCACCAAGATTCGGCCGGTTTCAAGCGTGAAGTCGCCAGTTTAAAAAAAACTGTTTTAGTCGAGTTCTTTGCACCGTGGTGTGGCCATTGCAAACGCCTTGCGCCTGAATATGAGTCAGCGGCCACCATCTTAAAGAAGCACGACCCGCCCGTGCCGTTGGTCAAAGTCGACTGCACGTCCGATGCCGGCGGCAAAGATCTCTGCAACGAGCACGGCGTTTCCGGCTACCCGACGCTGAAGATCTTCAAAGATGGTGAGTTCCATCAGGAGTACAATGGGCCGCGCGACAGTCAAGGCATCGTTAAATACATGGCGAACCAAGTCGGCGATCCTTCCAAACTTTTTGTTGCTTTTGCAGCTTTGAACGATTACTTATCAAAAGCCAATGACGTTGTTGTCGTCGGTGTGTTTGATTCGGAGTCTGATGATTTGGCCAAAAAGTTTCTTAAAACCGCCGACCGAATGCGAGAATCGGTCCTTTTTGCGCACATATTTGCGAGCACTTCGACCGGAGATGCAAACGATGTTGCTGCATTCAAAGACTTGTCAGTTTCTGCGCCCGCTGTTGTTCTCGTTCGACCATCAATTTTGAAAAACAAATTCGAACCCTCGAGCGTTCTTTACGACACTTCGAAATCGATTGAAGATTTCATTAATGAAAATTATCACGGTTTAGTGGGACACAGAACTCAAAACAATATGCAAGACTTTAGAACTCCTTACGTTGTATCTTATTACGACGTCGACTATGTTAAAAACCCTAAAGGCACAAACTATTGGCGTAATAGAATTCTCAAAGTTGCGAAAGATCATACCGATATCACTTTTGCTGTTTCAAATTCGCAATTGTTTGCTGGTGAGTTAGAGGAATATGGTTTAGAACCAGCCAAAGAAGGAAGAGATGCCCCTCCAATGGTAGTTGCTCGTGATGCTAAAGGAAGAAAATATGTGATGACAGAGAAATTTTCTGTTGATGCTTTGGCACAATTCGTTAAAGACTTAACTGATGAAAAACTTACTCCATACATTAAATCGGAAGAAATTCCAGCTGATAATTCGGGACCAGTAAAAGTTGCAGTTGGTAAAAATTTCGATGAATTGGTAACCAACAGTCAAAAAGATGTGCTCATCGAGTTTTATGCTCCATGGTGCGGTCATTGCAAAAAGTTAGCTCCAGTTTATGAAGAAGTTGGCGAAGAATTCAAGAATGAACCAAATGTTGAAATTGTAAAGATGGACGCGACTGCTAATGATGTTAGTCCACCATTTGTTGTTCATGGCTTTCCAACCATTTACTGGTATCCTTCAGACACAAAAGAGCCGAAAAAATATGAAGGTGGACGTGAGAAGCAAGATTTCATTAACTTCATTGCAAAACACGCAACAAAAGAATTAAAGGGCTTCTCGCGCGATGGCAAGAAGCGAAAGGAAGAATTGTAATTTCGGTACATTCAATTCAATCAAATCGAATCATTCTTTCTAGGTAATAACTAATTGTTTTTTAACTGCTTTAATACTGTTTAGTCCTTCATTTTGCGATTGGATTGACTATGTATCGAATAAAGTTAATTTTTTAATTGAAAAAAGTCGCCTTTTATAAATTATTTTATACTAGTTCTTTAGCCATTTTATCTAGTATACACATCATAATCAAGTTGTTCGACAACTGTTTTTTTGCTGCCATTTGCACCATGTGCATAATGTTTTTACCGCTTGTCTTTTTTTCATTTGCACTTCAATAATCTTATTTTGTATGTCCATTTGATGGTTGCAAACAATGGGAAGATTCTAGGAACTCGAATATATTTACGCATAACTTGTAATACGAAGCGCGTTTTGTGTGAAAGTAATAAACAGGTGCGGTTGCATTTCACATTGTTTAATTAAAAAATATTTTCACATGTGTTTCTCCCTTTTTACTAGAGCTTTACATGTTCAAAAGTTAGGTAAGGTTAGGCGTTAAAAAAGAATTGAATTTCATATTCGCCTGCACATTTAGGAGCATTTTTGACCTTAAATTTGAAAATACCAGCAATGAACTGAACTGGTTAGATGATCTCTTTAATGCTTAATTTTTCGCTGGTAACGTTCATTGCAAGCTGATTTAAAGAAGCATCCTCGATCGTATTCCCATCCTCAGCTAACATTAAGACCGCAAGTTCAGGAAAATCACCTCCGGTTCGTTTTGAGGCCATACAATTTGCAACGATTCGGGCGATCGGACGTCGATTTTCGCGCTCTGCGATGTCAGCGACGAGCGCAGAGAGACCGTTGACGAACGCGAACTCATTTTACTATTACTCGTTGCTTAAAGTAATGCGCCAAAGTATCAAACGGCTAAAAGACTTCGTGATGTTTTAGATTGCGACGATGGCACCATTTCGTCTAGTTTGGTTTATCCAAAGAAGAAGACGATTAGTGGTAACACCAAACACAGATTTTTGAAAACGAATTCAACGCAAACCATTTAAAACGCAGGCGTATTTTTCAGACGACCCCGATTTTAAAAGTGTCGCGAGTCTATTCCGAAATCGTCTTTTCGCAAAATTCAAATGAGAACAGCGATAAAATGAATTTAACGTCGAAATCAGTCTCGCGATTGTTTTCGTCCCGTTTGAGATTGAGCGCACTGCGTTCAGCGAGCGAACGACACTCGTCATCGAGCACCGCGTCCACAATTGGCATTTCGCAATCAACACTCGAAGAATCAAAGAATGTGGATTCCGTTTTGAGTGTTCCCACATTTTTCAAACGCGATTTGCAAAACACGGAACTGTTTAATAAGAACATTACACCGCCGCGCGAAGCTTGGCTTGAAAATTTTGATTCACTGGAAAGGCGAAAGTTGAATGTTATCGAATTGCACCCGAAAGTATTCGGCGCATTTCCGCGACCCGATCTCATCCAATTGAATCATTGGTGGCAAACTAGGTATGGACAAGTAGATTGGTTGTGGTTTCGTACTCGAGCCGAGCTCGCAGGCTCTCAAAAGAAGCCATGGCAGCAAAAAGGAACAGGTAGAGCTCGCCACGGCTCAATCACTGCTCCTCAATGGATTCACGGTGGCTGGTCTCACGGTCCTCGTGGCCCCCGGAGCCACTTCTTCATGCTTCCATTTTTTACTCGTGTTCGCGGCTTGATTGCATGTCTTTCTGCGAAATTCGCACAAAACGACCTAAAAATAGTGGACACTTTGGAAAAGTTTCCCTCTGATGATTCTAAATTTTTACTCGAGTTCGTCGATAAACGTGGCTGGGGCCCGAGTGTTTTGATTGTCGATAAAAACGACATTTTTCCGCGTAATATTGCATTAGCCTCTGAAGATATAAATCACATTAATTTGATGCCAGTTTATGGACTCAACGTTTATTCGATGCTGAAACACGAAACGCTAGTCTTAACATTAGCAGCAGTGGAAGAAATCGAATCAAAACTTTTATATCAGCTCACAAGAAACGATTTAAAAGAAGTAATAAATAAATTCAAGGCACCTTATATTGGTCACCAACCAAAAGTTTTCTAATATTCTTTTGAATCTTGTGGATTAAAATATTAAATTTAAATAAATATTTAGTAAATAATTTTAGAGGTTTTTAGTTTTCGATCAGTCGATTAGCTTTGAGCGTTTTAAAAGTTTGATGAGAAAGTTTTTAAAAGGCGAAAATTGCAAATCGCAGCAATTAAAAAAAGATGAGATTTGTGTGAGGAATAAAAGCGACGGAGGTCAAGACTCAAGTACGCCGTGACTTGTGAGCAAAACACCATTCATTGTTGCTTGTTACGATGTCAATTTTAAAAGCGATCTTACTTTCGGTCATTTTTGGAGAAAGCAATGCAATGGAACTAATGGAAGCGAAGCCAAATTGCAAATCGAGGCGCATAAAACTGAACATTAAAACTTATGCGAATTTCATTTTTAGTAACCTGATCGATTTTTACAATTTGTTTTAATTAAATCGATTTCTGAACTTTTTCTATTCTAAAAATAAATTTGCTTTCGTTGAACACATCAGTTGTAAACACGAAGCTAAAAGTAAATAATTTTCAAAAGTTTTATGCCAACAATTCAATTTTTCAGTGTTTTGTTCAATTTTTGCTTCTTAACTGCATCTTCAATTTTCAAAACGTAGAAATAAATTATATTTATTTAACATTGACGATTTTCATTTTAAACTGTATTTTAAATTTAAGTTATTAAAATTTAAATGAGACGTGAAGAACGAAGTGTTTATAAAGAGCTTTCAATGAAATCAACAAATGTAAAAAGTCGTAAAATTAAAGTTTTCAATGTTTATATTTTTTCTTCTTCTATAACGAGCTTGTTCATCTTTAATTTATATTCTCCTCTTTAAAAATTAGCTCGTTCGAGTCGAAGTGCATGTTTTCTAATATTTCGCATTCAACCCACATCAAAATTATATTGTGGTTCCGGGTCTATCCTTATTACATCTCTTTTCATGATGTTTTTTGATGAATTTGGAAACTTTGATTTATGAAAAAAATTGCTACTTAACCTAAAAAGAAACCAGAACTAGAGCCAGAAGTTGGTTTTTTACTACTACAACGAACCATTTTTTGGTCGGAAACTCGATTTTACAAACGGATGAACAGTTTTTCTTCTTTTTCTCTCAAATTTTAATTTGTAATTCTTATGATTTAAGCTCATCGTTCAATCACGATTCGCTTTCACTTCTTATCTTGAATTTACATTTTCAATCAAATCACGCGTTTTCTTTTCTCTTTACTTTTTTTATGAAAACGATTAGAAACGGTTCGCAATATGATCCACAATTTTATTTTTGATCAATATTTTCACTAAAGTTTATTGATAAAACTTTTTTCGATCATTGAGTTTGTCATTAACGAGTAAAAACACTTAGAGGAATGAAGTGAAACAAATTCGCGAGTTAAGCGTTTGATTTGATTGCGTTTTTCAATCGTAAATTCTCAATTAAGATTGCTTCGTAACATTGTGTGAGAAAAGGAAGCATTAATCGCTTGCGAAAGTTACGAATTACTAAAAAAGAAACTTGCAACCTTGTTTCGAACGGTTGCTGATAAAAATAAAATAACGAATTAAGAAAATCCGCCTTTAATCGCTATTATTCATTGAGCTGGTTGAGAGAAAATTTTCGCAAAGCTACACTCTCATTAATTAGCATTTTATGTGCTACTTTTTCAGCTAGGATTTATCGCCGCGAAGACATTGAGTACGAATATAATTGAGAAAACTTTTTTAAGGTTAAATACTTTTTTAAACGAAAATTTCTACTTTGTTGTCGTTTAAAGCGATGGACGGGACAAGTGGAGATCAACATTTGCTTCAATCCCAGAAGCGTTTAACCTTAACACATTGACATCTTAAACTAGCGTTGTGAACGCTGGTTTGCATAATAACAACAATTGCACCATCGACAGAGACCATTGCTTCGAGCGAAGCTGTTCTCTTTTGAATCCACGCTAAGGGTATAAATTCACTTGAGTTTATAAACTCGAGATTTAAACAAGAAAACTTCAAACAAGTTTAAATCCGCCAAAAGCTCGGTGAATGTTCGAATCAGCTCAGTTTGTGTTTAAGTTTATTAAACTTCGTGTGCATCACAACCATCAATCCGAGTGATATTGTCAACGCCGCAATGGACAAGAAGAAGCAACAGAAACAAAGTATTTTCACGGTGCCTAAGTATGAGAAAGTGATTCTGAAAAATTCGGTTCTGTTTTACTTCGTTGTTGTAAAGTATGCTATACTCGCATTGATGGCAATTTCAATCATTGAAGGATGGTTCAGTTTACATTTCACGAGAAGAGCGCTTCATCAATTCTTGGATGGTATTGCAAGACAGGGTTTCATACCGAAATTGAGCTATTCGCAATTTGAATCAACTTACTTCTCTCTACTGATGGTTTGCATTTCCTGCGAAATATTCGGCTTTCTAGCCGTGCTCAGCGAAAACTTTTGTTTCGTCTTTTGCTACCTTTGTTTTGCAACTTTTCGCCTAAGCATTGGGTTCGCAGCTTTCGTTTACCCTCGTCTCATCATTTTATTCGGCATCACAGTATTTCTTTATTCGCTCCTCATAGTTTACGCCGTTGTTGTAAAAAACGTGCAGAGAGTGCCTAAGAAAAGAAATCCACTGTTTTACCCTTAATTTCATTCGCAGTGATTCGAAAAAATGCGCAAATTTTGGTTTTCTGAACATTTCTCCGAAAAGACTGAAAATTATTTTTACAGACTGCAAATGTAAGTTCATCATGTAAAGGAATTCGGCACCAAAATATTATTGCAATAGAATTTTATTTATCGAAAATATTACAGATAAATCACAAGATTGTAAATTAAACATTGTAAATTAAACTTTTTGTGATAATAAAATGTGCCAAAATAAAAGTCGACATGTCGACATGATTTTTGATTCGATTGTAATCGCATGAAAAGTTGACTCAAAATATTTGAATTTGATTCAAAATAAGCTTGAAACTTTGGTTGATAAAAATTTTTCTGTAAATAACATTTGAAGGATTATTAAAAAATGGACCTCAAAATCTTAAAATAGGTGCTCAATCGGTGACCAAAAATGAAAAATCAAATTAGTTAAAATTTGCAGTTGGAACCTAATTTCACTAACTAATGTTATTGAAAAACGAGTCCTGCTTAGAGCATTCGATAAAGTGCAGTACAGTTTTAATTCAATGATTTGAGTCCCAGTTTTTAATTTTTAAGGAAGTCATACAATAGTATGGTTTAGCTGGTTTTTTGCAAAAATAAAGACCAAAAGGCTTAATTTAAATGCGAAGCTAGCGTTCTTGTAACATTTCATAATTTTTAAAAACGACTAAAACGTTGTAATGTATGCAAACATCTAAAGGTTAAATATTTTTTGCACGAATTTTCATACTTTTACTTTCCTCAGCTTCCGCACGTTCATCGGAGCGAAGATTCGATTTCTCGTCTCTCGGCGACTCGAATAAAGACTTTTTCTCACAAACTGATTGCAAAAGGTTCTCGATCCATTGGTTAACTATGGCGCCATGTTTTAAAAACGCATAGTGTCCTCCAGATTGAAAACGCATTGCCACCACATTGCTGTTTGATAAACCTTGTTTCACAAAATCATAAGTTGCTTTTTAAAGAAAAAGAAAACTTTACCTCTTTTCACCAAGCTTCCTTCAACGTCGAACTCATTAAATTCACTTTCTGTTAGACCTAATTGCTGAGCCATCTCCAAAAAAATTTTTTCTTCAATGAGTTTGTCATTCACGCTGAATACATAGAGGCAAGGAGTACGTTTTTCTTTCACAGCATTTAAATAATGGGTAAGCTTTAAGAGATTAACAAGTGTTCAGATGAGTTATATGTGCTTCTTATAATCGAACCTTATGAACTTCGGAATGATACATAGTTGTTGCTGAAAGCAACACATTGTCGATATTATTTATTTTTACAGGAACACCTTGTAGTGTTAGTATAGTATTGCCAAGTTTACGATAAATCCAGCGTCCTAAAGGATTCAGGTAAACGCGAACACTTCCATCAATAAACCATTTAGGTTTCATCGCTTTGATACGACGGTGTCCAGCAGGATTGATCAGTGCCAGCGATTTGACTTTTGGTACACCTTCATCCCAAAGGTGAAGGGCAGGATAAACTGAGCTACTATGCGATACCACCAAATCGATTCTGTCAGTATCATAGATATTGAGAATTATATTGAGATATTTAAATAAAGATTATTTAGATCGTTTAGAATCTTGTGTATTATACTAATATAGACAGAAAAAAGTTTCAATTCGTAGCGAAGCCTGTTTTATATTTACATGAACATTGTATGAATATGTTCACATAAATATGAAACTTTTTCCGTCCACAATAGTAAAGTGAACTTTAAAGAAATTGACAATAAAAAGTAATTTTTTCATAGCAACATGTGCTTTTAGGCATGCAAGAAGTGTAAAAATTGAATTTAATCGCGGTTTGATTATTATGAATATTAATTGAATAATGATTCACCATTAGTTATCAAGTTTTCGTTAGCTTTAGATTTAAAACACTAAGAACACTTTTCTTCTTAAAATAGTATGTTTATGAATATTCCAGTTTTTATCACCTTTTAAATCTACAAAACTGTATTTACAGTTTTGATTAAAGTTATGTGCAACTAAATTTCCTTTTTTTTATACATTCAACACTCAAAAAGCGCGTTTTGCTGTGAAAATACAGAAAATACAATGTCCACTTTTTTTGAAGTTAAAAGTTTGAATTACTCATTTGTTTCCAAAAAATATGAACACATGTGAAAATAACATTAAAAGGCAATTGCTATGCTATTAGATGTCAAATGTGTTTGAATTTACATTAATCACTCATTTTTGCACGTCAAATGTAAAGAAAATTTACAGGTAATGGGAAAATTTTTATTAACTCGATACGATGGTTTATGTACGCAGGCTACAAAACTTTTTCGCACGAAATCATTTGAACAGCTGTTTCTACAGTTTAAATGCAAATCAAAAGCAAATAATTTGCATTATGGGTGAACGAATTAAATAATATTTGAAAAATGATTACAATTTCACAAATTTTTTTTATTGGCCTGAAAATTAAGTTTCCGTGCAAATTACTCGTAATCGAACGTGATGCATTAATATTCGAAAATGATCTTTTGCAAATTTCGCTTGATTTTAAACTAAAAACAAGAATGAGAAACAAATTTAAGGGTTTGCATGAAAAGTCCAGCGTTCAGGTCGACGCTCATCATTGTGATCTCATTTCATTGCATTATGTCAACAAATAAAGAGTTTTCTTCTTGGTTTAAGCGGAAACTGGGTCAAATTTGTTTCTTGATTTAGAAATTAATGATACTCACTCATTTATATCGATTGCCTTCAAAAAGTCTTTTAAATATTCTGTTTTTTCTTCGGGTGTATGACGAAAGAAATGTGTAACTTCTGTCAACGAATAATCTGTGAGAAAGAAGTGGAATTAAATGGTAAAGAATTGGTGATGGATGACATTGAAAGAAATGTTTAAAAAAAATTGTGAAAGCTGAGTGCAATGTTCAATGAGAACGACTTAAAAATAAATGAATATTGAAAATACTCAATGATTTTGACAACTTTGGATTTTTTGCTATTAAATATTAATGAGACGTACCTGGGAAATTAGGCGCAATGACTCGCACATTTTTCCTTGAAAAATAGGTTATTAATTGGCCGAAATCTGAATGACCTCCCGGAGCACCGTGGAGACACAGAACATTAGGTCCATTTAGGCAGCCAGTGTCAGCATATTCGACGTTCAGTTTCAAACCGCTTTCCGGTGCTTTTCGATACAATCTTTTTTTACTCTTCCATTTTTGATATAAAGGTCCGCAAGTTTCTATTTCGACTTTTTTGATTTCATATTTATTATTTGGATTCAACAATAATCCTTCAGAAATACTCGCTACGGTGCCACTAGCACGAATTGATGCTACTAAAACGGCATACTGCTGTAAAACCTATGAAGAAAGAATAGCTATTATTGTATCGCAATTTAACATATTTTTTGAATTTTTTAAAACTGCGATGTTTGTGAAACAATTTTTAGGATTTATTTGTTCTATAGCGAAAAGCGCAAAAAATATTGTCGGAGTGAACGAAAAATGTATATTAATTTTACAAAGTGTAGGAGATAATTTGATTATAAAATATTAGTTCTTTTCATGTTCAAAGAGCCTAAGACAAAATTCGTACTATTTTAAAACAAAATAAAAGTTGAATGTTAAGCAAAATTTTAAACATTTTTTCCTGAGTATTCAGATTAGTACAAATAAAATATTGAAGGCCGTTGAATAAAGAATAATTTCAAAATGAAATCGATATTTTCAAGATAAAACAATTAAATGAGCAAATTTAATATTTTTATGAAAGGGGAAATCGCGAATTGCTTATTATTGTTTGATATCCCTTTTCACAATAAATTTATTGAATTTATACCGACTAATAATGCTTAGAATTGATAAATCTATTGGATTCATTAAGATCTATACTTGCTCTAATTTCTTCAAGTGTTTCGACGATTTGGGTCTAGGATTAGAGAAAAACAAGTAAAAAAGTTCGAAAGTAATGATTTTCAAAGTAAAAAAAACGCTTGTGAGTTTGAGAAACAAGATGTTTAAGCAAAATAATACGAGAAAAAATCAACAAAAATACATACTACAAGTTACGTAAAGTATTCTTAATCAGTGACGCTCTTGAATTAACATTTAATCTTCTAAAGTTAGCTTGATGAGTATTGAATGTCACTGGTAGCCAAAGGCGGTCACTGACTTAGTTTTCATTTCAGACGTTTATTCAAGTTATGAAAAAAGGAAGAGAAATTGTTTACAGCATATTACATAAAGCTTGCCTTGACTTTAATTTTTTAAATTTATATAATTCAGTACATCTTCATGATAAAATGAATTATCTGGTATCTACTCAATATGTGTTCCTTATTTAATCTTAAAATTAAGAATTTTACTCAATGTCACGATTAGAGCTAAGCAATATCGCTAAAATTTATCGACTAGGTTTTTATATCGAGATCACTGAAGCGACAACTTATGAGATTAGTTGTTTCGCAATTTTAGGCAGTGAATTGCAATCATCCTTTTTCTTGTGTATTCTTGAGAACTTGATTCAGAAAATATGCTAAGGTAATAGATAAGCTACAGTGAACCTTCTGTAAATATATTCGTATAAATTCTGTTTTGACATTCATTTTAAGATCGCTGTACTGTTAAGTGTGAAGATCTATAAAGAATGAAGACGAGGGGCGTGCTTTTCAAACACCATTGAGATCGATTTTCTTTAAGAAATTATCAATTTCAGATGCATAGTCTTCTGGATATTTGATTAAGTGACCGACATGTCTTGAATCATCCCAGCATTTTAGAGAAACATCGATACCAATTTCACGCCATTTTTTCGCTACTTTCAAATTAGAATCAAGATTTTCGGTTCGATCGTTGCGCGAAACAAGCAACAAAGCCGGACATCGCAAAGAAATATTATAGAAAGCGTTTGAAGAATTCTCGTAATGTCGCGTTGAAATGTTATAAAACAAGCGCATGTAATTGCGAAGTGCCAACTCGAGAATGGAAGCAAAAGGCGAGTTACCGACGAGAGCGCGTGAAAAACCATATGGTACACCTTCCAAATCGACAGCACTGTCAAACACCAAGCCTTTGATATTCTCGCGAACAACATGACATTTAGCGTCAATCTCTCTCGAATTGTCGAGTTCACGATTCATGCGAAGAATCAATTCGCCGAATTGATAAGCGCCGACAGAGAAGCCATGAATGACGATATTAGGATACTGACTCACTTGCGATTTGAGATAATCGAGTAAATTAAAAGCGATCTTTTGCGAGCCGTTTTTCGGGAACATCAATTGCAAGGGCGATGTTCTCACGGTTAGAACGTCGAAACCGTGACGAAAGTAGAGTTTTCGATACTTTTCAAGATGGTGCTCTTTGGCCATCATCCAGGCCATAAGAATGACCAAACGGCGCCGAGTGGAGGCCAAGTTTTGCTGCTTCGCATTCGATTGCAGCGTTGCGTTTGTTTGCATTAAGGCGTTGCAATAACGAAGACTCATCGATTTATTAATGATGGTTTGTTGCTGAAAGCCACATTTCGACGATAAACTGCTCTATAATTAATTTTTTCGCTTTGAACACAATTTCGATTCCTGTGTTTCGTGTTTTGTGTGTTGCTTTTTTGAGAGATCAAAACAGTGGACGAGTTTGTAAGCAATTATATGCAACTCAAAACTTGGCCCGCATTCAGTGACCGGTCGCTTGTGTTCGGTTCACGAAACAGAAAAAAAAGGAAAACGGAACAAAACAGAAATGTCAAAAACCTCTCGTTTCGGAATGTAAAAGCAAATAAAAAATGAGAAATGAACGATAACCAAAGTGCGAAAACACAAGCAAATGAATCGAATATCGCAAAGAATGTGTGCACATTGCTTACAAACGCAAAGGAGCATTGATTAAGTATTCAATCGAAATTAATATTGATTTTTACCTTTTTTCGAAAGCGATCGAAGTTCGAATCGAGAACCGATTTTGGCGAACACTGCGAACCGAGAATCGACGCGTTGCCGGCGTTCGCGAGTTTAGACACCGATCGCACGAAAAGCACCATGTTTTTGCGTTCGCTTCAATCGTGTTTAGTCTCACTTCTCGTATTCAAATTGCACAAAATTGCTTTTCGCGTCTTTTTCGACTCTCTCAAGTTTCAAAGCGAATTCAAACGTGAAATGCGCGACGTTCACAGGAAAGGGGACGCCTCCCGATTGCGATCTCTGTATCTCGAAGCTCACCCCACGCGAATTTACGTACGCGCAGTTTGTGTTAAGACAAAAGCACTTGTTTCAATTCATTTGCTGTCGCTGTTACTGCCTTTCATTTGTTAGCATTTTCATTTTGCTTATTTTCAAATAAAAAAGATCGTAAGAGTCTACTATTAACGGTGAATTTTTAAGCGCTTGATGAGAAAAATTAAACAAATATTTTTTTAGTTCGCTGCTTTAATCACATTTTTAAGTGCAAATTCCTAATATTAAAACAAGTTTAAGAGCATCATGAGCAGCAATTTGCTTTAATTTCCATTCGAAACCAATGTTTCAATATTTTTTCTGAAAAGATTTTCGCTAATAATATAGCAAATTATTAAGTCTGAAACTGTACAACTTATACGGGCTGTTCAGAAAGCAAGAAATCACTTTTTAGAGTAAAAATAACTCGCAAAATAGATAAAATATCGAAATATTTTTGATGTCAAAATAACCGTCGTTTACCAATGAAAAACTTTTATATTGAACATTTTACTGAAAAATTTTGCATTTCGATGATATTTGAGGAGAATTAGAAGTCACTTTCGACTTCCATAGAGACTGCTGTTTTAAAGAACTCAATTGTTAATATTTTTCACTTTTAATGCAATAAGTGTTTTACACGAGACAAAAATTTAAAGAATAACTCAAAACATTGCACGAGAAATTAATTTAATAAATTACACTCAAGGAAAGTGAAAAGTTTACATTGTTAGGGAAAATAAGTGGGAAAGCGATGAAAGAGGAGTTGCGTAAGTTAAGTTACTATTGTTGGATTTTTTGACTAGAATTGATAGAAATTCTTTCATTTAAACCTCAATTAAAAATTTTTTAATAAATATGCACATCGAATGCTTAAGCGCGTTTACATTTTTGCTTGCTTCTTGCCTTATCGTTCAATCACAAATAAATAGTAAGCATGTTCGTAAAATATCAATTTTTCTGAAATATAAAAAATAATTCAAAGCAAGCATAAAAAAGAACGAATTGAATAGAAATCGTCGAGATTTGGACGATTCAGACGACACTTTGTTTTGGATATTGGTTGCGATGGTGGTGCTTTTACTTTTAAGCGTATTATTTTCGATATACTACTGTTTGCAAGCAAGCAAAAGAGTTCATCGTCCTTTAGTTTCCGAGTCTCAGAAAGCATTTTCTGGTGGTCAAGCAGAGAAGCAAGGCGAAAAATCGCATGCGACTCAGATGAAGCTGCCTACAATAACACCAATTCCTCTTCTTGCTGGCGAAATGACAGCTGCAACAGCGCCCTTCATACCAACTGGAAGTGATATTCGAAAGCCGATACCTTTAAGATAAAGATGGAAATATGAATCCAAATACTCAAATGCATTCCACATTTATTTTGTTTTTATTTTCGTGCTATTTTTAATGCTAAAATGATACCTGATTAAAGTACTCGAACATTATTCAGATTGCTAAAACTATTATTTCTAAAATGTAATGCTTTTGAATTATTATTGATTATGATTATGCATTGACTATGGAATGTTTTCAAGTAATGGTAAGATTTTTGTATTCTTCAGCGCACCTGGTGTAACTTTCGAGATTTTCATTTTGAAAAACTTCATTTATTAATTTAAAAATATGAATTATTAAAGCATATTAACAATGGAATAATTAATTAAGCATTTGGTTTTGATTAGTTTATTTAATTTTTAAAAGATATTTTTTTTTATTCAAGTGCATATAAAATTCAAAAATATGCTTTTAGATAGGGCACAAATTTTGATTTTTCATTTTTAAAATATTTATTTACTTCTTTCTCATTATTTTTTTAATTAAATGTCAATAATTAAAAATATAAAGTCATTTTTTGAATTCTTAGCAGTTTACAGAAAAGGAACCTTTCAAATTTCAAAATTTTGTTTTTTGAAACTTGGAAAGATGCTATTTCAAAAAATATTTATACATCAAAATTAAAACAATATTTTCATTCTCAAAACATAAGAATTTTAGTATAATTTTATAAATTGTTTAAAATTTCATGAAATTTTTTCATATAACCCACAACAAGAAAGATTTTAATAAAGTGGATGTGATTGAAATTAACTCAACATGAAGTTCTTTTATTTTTTAATTAATTCTTTTATTAATCAGAAGGTTTTTATAGATTGAACATTTTTATTTTCTTATGAGGATATTAAATTTATATACTTAATAAAAAATATAATTTTTTAATGCAAGAGTAAGGTGTTATTTGCACCACGCCGATCAAAAGTGAATTTTTTTGCTTATTTTTAAAAGCATTTGCGCCGTTATGATTTTATGTTTATTTTCCTTTTTTTTATCAGCTAATTGTCTTCAAAACAAAGATTATACCCAAAATAATGTTTTAAATCAATTTTAAAATTTTCAGTAAACCCACTTTCGTTATATAACTATGGCGCCGAGATCACTTGTTCAGCCGCCGAATTGTTGTTGTTGTTGTTTTTTTTTCATTTTCTGTTCAAATGTAACATCCATGTTGACAAATTCAATGCAAAATTGAACTCAATAATTACTATGACTTGGTTGATGCATTTTGCTCCCAAATTTTAATTATTTTTAGTTTTTGTTAGCCAAAAATTTCCGAATTTTTGTTTACATTAAAATAACAAAATGTAATCAATAAATTAAAACAATATTTGTAACAAAAGAAACGTTTTATTCAAGAATAAATACGACCTAAATGAATGTTCCAGTGACAAATTTTTGCTCTGTACCATACTCAAAATTTGAAACATTCGAGAATATGTTTTAAAGCTAGACAAAACAGTTAACTGTAAGTCAGCTATAACAGTTTTTTCGTCTTTTTTTATTTTTAAAAATTCTTCTTAATTTAACATATGAACTTTCAACGTATTTTCTTGACCAAATAAAACATTTAAATGCATAGAAACCTTCACATTGTGTGCAAACATTTCATAGAATTAATATTAAAAAGTGAAAAGATATTCCCAAGTTGAAATTTTCAAATAGACCGACGCAAGACAATACACTTAAAAATGGTTGTTGTTGCATAGATTAAAAGTTGAGAAATTGACCATCCTGCAGAAATATTACAAACCAAAACGTGCAATTGAGAGCACACATATTCATCGCTCATTCATTTGATTGCAGATGAAAATTGATTGTAATCAATCGAATTTTGCCCATGTTTCGTTCTGAAAAGTAATTTGAGATAAAAATAAATATTTTTGTAAGAGCTTAAATCTTTTGCAAACTTGAGTGTTATGCGATCATTTTGAAAGTATAAAAACGATAGCGAACGATGAAGATAATGATTTGAGAATAGTTTGCAATTAGTCATATTAAAATTTGGTTGATGAATATTGCTCGAAAAATGCTATGCTTGAGTGTGATATTATCATCTCACAAGTAATGTGAATAGAAGCCAACTTGGAAATATTTTTACGCATTTCACAATTGAAAGAATAAAGCAAGTGAGAAGCGAAATGAGAGCGAACACGTTGCCAATCGATGGTGAAAATAAGCGAGCGTTCATTCGAATACGAATAATTAAACGCAAACAAAGAGAAGCGAACGTTTGCATTTTGAAAAGTTTTTCAGTTTTCAAAAAGTGAGTTTTGTTCAAAAAGAGATTTGATTGCAATCGATTAATCGAAGCGATGGCAGCGAGTATCGCGCGTGCGTCGAGCGCAGTTTGCTTTTCGGCGTAAAATCACTTTTTCGACCGAAAAAACGGCGAATTTACTTTTTGTTTTTAGCACCGTTTTTTTATTTCGCTTTAATTTTCTCGCTTTTTTTCACTCGAATTGTCCTTCTCGCGTTCACGGCGAACACTCACCTCACTTCTCGCGAATCGTCTCTCGCCTCCGACTATCGATCGCTCGTTACGCGTTTGAAATCAATTTCGAAAGAAGCGAAAAGTGGAATTCATTGTAAATGGCAGCGACCAGAAGACTTCAAAAAGTACGTTCTTTTCTCGCTTTCGGCTCATTTCTGCGCTCAGCTCTTTCGCGAACGCTGCTCTTTTTGCGGACAGCACACCATGCTTTCGCTAAATTCTCATTTTAATGTTTTACGAATCGCTAATATTGAGTCTAGTAATGTCTACCCTTTCTTTCTGTTCACACATAGGAATTGCAAGACATCAGGAAATCAGGCATTCGCTCGTTTCGCGATATTCAAGTGGACGAACAAAACATGTTAACTTGGCAAGGATTAATTGTGCCTGTAATCATTGTTTCCTTTTCTCGTTGCTTTTTTTTCACTTTTAATCGCCGCATTCTTCAGTCGTTTCGTCTGCGGTTTCTCAATGTGCTCATCTGTTTCAATTCTACGTATCATTTTGATGTCGGCATTAATTTTTATTTTTTAAATTAATTACTCTTTTATCAACAAACGAGTTTAATTTTAGCGTTGACTGGCAACCATCGTTTAAAAGCATGTAGCACAAGCACATTTTCACCATTACGTGTTGAGGCTTCAAACGTATTCGTTCGGGGATTTTTTTTTGTAGCCGTCCTCATTTACCTTCAAAAGTCTACTTTAGATTTGCACCTGTTTCATGTTTAGATACTAATAAGCCTTTCGCCTATTTTAGGATAATCAACCGTACAACAAAGGCGCTTTTAGAATAGAAATCAATTTCCCAGCTGAATATCCATTTAAGCCGCCGAAAATAACATTTAGAACCAAAATCTATCATCCGAATATCGACGAAAAAGGTCAGGTGTGTTTGCCAATAATTAGTGCGGAAAACTGGAAGCCGGCAACGAAAACCGATCAGGGTACGTTTTTAATTAAGCTTGAATTGCTCGATTTTTATACTTGTTTAATTATGTATAGTGATTCAAGCTCTAGTGGCACTAGTCAATGATCCGGAACCTGAGCATCCTTTAAGAGCGGATCTAGCTGAAGAATACAGCAAAGATAGGAAGAAGTTCTTTAAAAATGCCGAAGATTTCACGAAAAAATTTTCTGAAAAAAGGCCATCGGATTGAGTAATTAAATTTACCTGTTCAAATTATGATATTTGGTGCCTGCACTCTTTTGAAAACGTGTGCAAACAACAAACTTTTAGTTATAATTGCAAAAAATCGAAGTAAGAAAAAAATTTATAAATTTTTGGTATCATCCGTGTTTCTATTGAAGTTCTCTGCTTTTAAAACAAAAAAGATTTGAAAGAAGACATATAAATAAACAATTTTCTTTGATCTTTAAGAATATAAAATTTTTATTGTTTTAGCAAAGTTGAATATTTGCGTTTACAAGTTTATGACAGATTTCTGAACATATTTGTTCAAAAGTCCTCAGTAACAGTATAGAACAAATGTGATGATTGTTTTAGAAAAAAATTGCTCACTCGACTAATAAATGAATTTAAAAAAACCGATCGATGTTAAATTGTATTATAGCAAAATTCAATCGTTTCAAAGTTTCACATGAAATGGAATTCAGAAAATTACAAATAACGGAAAAATAACAAGTTTCAACTAATTAAATGTTAGCTCACGTTTTTGGATACGTGAGATTTGTATGTTACCGAGTTAACAGCAGACATCGCGTTACACAAATTGAACTTGAACCAAATAGCTCTTAGACAAAAGTAATTTCCAGCGCACGCAAAAAATGCTTTAATTTCAAGTTATCATCGGCGGTGTATTTCCGAACTATTTATAAAACTTGAGTATATTTTCTATTACATTGTCTGATATATCGATTCATAACTCGACAAATAATTTCGTCATCATTCTTTCAACTATCTGATTAATTTTAAAATTATATGAATTTTGTGGGTCATTGTGCTTTAATATTTTATATACTTGGCGAGAAACATTTTGTATGCTAAAAGAGTGTCGGTCTTCTAAACACTCAATAGTCACTTGTGCTAATAAATTAAAAGACATTTTTTATGTGTATACGACCATGATGACCAACAACTATGCAACAATATTTATTTCAAAAAGGTTTATTAAACAATGTATTGTAAAGCACGATACGCCCTTTTGAAATAATTATTTTCTTTAAAGCTGTTTTGTCGCCGAAAGAAAACTATGAACAAGAAAGTGTATGAGATAATCGAAGCCAAATTTTTTTACTTACTCATAGTTGTCAGTTTATCGCTTACTTAAAACCTCTCCAATCTGAACTTCAATTTGCTAACATTTTCTTGCTTTGAATCTTGTCTTATTGCCATCCGCTTAATTAGAAAAAAGACTTACAATGATCAAAGGGTCGAATGAACATTTATTTGATATTTTTAAATTATCAAAATAACAACCAAAATAAAATCAAAGCTCTATTTTCACGAAATTATTAAATTTAAATGTAGGATGAAAACGCAAATAATAATTCTTCCTTTCATTTTTATGATATGAATTAGTAATATTTTATTTTTATGGCTGGAAAATGTTGTGACCAGTGTCCATGTCGATGTAATATGTCACAGAAAGAAGCCAATCAAGTTTCTAGTCAGAATATGACTGAACGTGAAAGGAGTGCTTCTCCAGTGAGACAATTGCCTAATTTTGATTCTTTCTTAAGTTCGAGACGCGATACCTTTGCGAGAACTCCAAGAATGGGAGCAATCCAAACTGGTCAAACTTTGTCGGAAGCTGAAAGCTATAACGACTTAATCACGAATGAATTGATTTTAATTAAACAAAAACTACAATTGTGCGAGGCGAAAGTGGCGATAATGGAAGAAAAATTGCGTAATCATAGAGGGTTTGTTAATAGAATAAACATTGAGCCAGACGGACAAGCAAGCAATTTGAGGCAGTTGCAAAGAAGCATCATGAATGCAATTGATGCTGAGTTCGCTAAATTCATTGCTCCATTCACCGATGGCTCAAAAAAAGCAAACTAAAAATATTGATTTCATCGCCTAAAAGTGTGTTAAATGAAACCATTGTTGTAAAGAAAAATTTCAGATCAATTACTGCAATAAAGCAACCAAAACACGCAAATGATTCATTTAAATAAATGTTGAGTGTTAAATGTTATCAAATGTCAGTTTAACCGCTTTCAGAAGTGTTCAAAAAGCGAAAGAAGCAAATCAATTTTTTTTCTACAGTAAGAGGCAAAACAATTCCCCACTCTAGCATGCATATGCGCATTTGGGATGGGGAATTGTTTTGCTTCTTACTGTATCAAAACGTGAGTCAAAAAATAGACAGCAGATGACACTTTTGGCTTCATATTTTTCGGAAAATTTTTATCGAATTGATCGATTGTCTGTAATTCTAATGATCGATTGTATGTAACCACCGTAAATTAAGAATTCGTTGTTTTTAAAGCTTCAATCGTAACAAAATTCATTCTTTCGCAAGTTTATCATAATTTTTTTTACGTTTATTTTAGCGTTTTTATAGCTTGTCTTATTATTTTTTTGTTGAGAAACCAAATGAAGTTTTGCTATTATGAGCTAAGATACTTTATATTTTAAATTTTACATTAATTTAAATGGAATATTCGTTCGCTGGCGGTTACACAATAGTAAAGTTGAAAATTTAGGGCGTGCCAAAACGTAACTAGTTCGCTTGTAAAACATTGAAACTTGGCAAGCAATTTACAGCTTCGTTTGCTTTCTCTGCCATTCAAAATCGGTTTTTTCAAAATTTTTGCTGATAAGATAGTTTAATTTGTTCGAAGCTGTATATTCTAAAGGTAAGTGATTTGCGAATGAAAATAAACTGATTAAGGTTTTAGGAATAAAGTGATTTGGGTTGGATGGTTTTTCCGAACGCCCCATTTTCCGACATTCCGACACGTGAAGAGCGCTAGATAGAGAGCTCACAATTTTTTATTCCCATCTTGCCTATTTTGTTTCGAATAAATGCTTGTTTACTATAAACGCTTGCTTTATTCTTCGCTTCTCTTAATTCGATGCGTTTTACCTTCAATTGATGGGCGTTATTTAATCGATCGTCAATAAAATCAGCGCATCAGGAAGAAAATTTTTGAAATCAGCGCACACATCATGATTTGCCATGTTTAGAAAAGAAACGACAACAATTTAAGTTAAGTAAACTTTTAAGGGAATTTAATTCACAAAGAGTTCGAGCATTGTGGATAAATAAACTTTATTTGCATAAGTGAATATAAGAAATACAAATGAATAGCAAATTGATAAGTTGCTAAGATCTAAAATTAGATAATATTTGGAAAATTTATTTAAAAAATTTCAATCAGTTTACTCAAATATAATTACTTTTAATGTGATTGTGATCTTCGTTTTACATGAAAGAATTTACAAATTTAAATACAGAAAATCACAATAAATCACCTAATGGATACAAAACATTGCCTATCTGAAGTCAGTTAATCAAAAAGGGAAAAAAATGTGATGACTTAAAAAATCAAAACAATTGCAGTAAATAACTGCTTAGATGACAATTTATTTTAAAAATTGTACTCTCCTTTAATTAGGCTACACAAAAATTATTAATCTCTCTTCGAACACACACAAAGAAGTGACTAAAAGCAAACAATTAGTTGACGTAAAAATAACCTCAGTCGAAGTTTTCAATAGCTGCTTTGTCAACGAGCACCTCGGTTATGTCTTGCTTAAATCGCCAATTCTTTGCCTCTAGCTGCGTGTCCGAGTAGTGATTTACGCGTGATCTCTTGTTTTCAAGCTTTCTTCGAAAGTCTAAGGAAGTAAATAAGGAGGAAATAAGTGAATTAAAGCCGTAGCTTGATGCGTTTTCTCTCGGCATGGGCATCACGTTCAATCACACAACTTTCTTTGCTTTAAAACATTGAAATTAGATGCTTCTCTACTTCTTCGCTTTGAAATTTAAATTGACTATTGTTCAGACGAAAACTTCATTTCAAAGCAGTTGCTTACTTGTGAGTGCGAATGCATAAAGTGCGATGGCGAGTTTTTTTCCGCAAATTCTCCATCGAGCGTCGAATGAGGCTGAGTAGATTCGAGAAAAGCGTTTCACTTAATCTAATCGTTCGTTTCTTGTTTAAACACACATTCATTAAATTTATTTTTGCCTCTATTTAATTAGTCTATTGAAGAAGCAATGAATGTGAGTTCTTAAAATTTAATATTTAAGGTCTGAGCGAATATTAAGAGCGAAATCCAATTTTTGAGGATAAATTTTAGCACAATTTATAAAAAAATTTGAAGAATTGAATTAAGATAGATAGTTCTTAATGACCTAAGTAATTGATTTTTTGCTTGTTTCTTTTTTGCACTCGTTTCTTTTCAAAGGCCAATGATAAGATGTAAAACTTCTTCTTGATTGTTTTGCAATAACTTATATTAAATGTACCGCTTTCATTTGGATAAGATAGAAAATATTTTTTGCAGGACTATACTTTTCGCAATCGTATTTTAATCAAAAAAATTGTTAAACAAAATGTTACTGATTGGTTATTATTAAAAGTTAAACGATTTTTTCTTACTTTTGCCATTCAATTTTTTGTCATTGTACTGTTTATATTTAAATATTTTTTATAAATGCTCCTGTGTTGAAATTAGGGTGTAGTTGAAGATATAAAACTCAACGATCAATCAAAGTACAAATTAAAACCAATAATAATAATAGAATAATGAAGATTTTGAATGATATGCGTCTCATCACTGACACGTGCATATATTTTATTTTATATTTCCTTACGAGAAAGTAACGCCATTCCTGTGGTATGTAAATGCGCTCAAAGTTGAAGCATTTCAGTTCGATTATCAACCAAAATTGGATTTGATCGCTTTTGTCAATTATTTGAACAAATTGACTTTTCCGGTAACAAATGTTTCGCGAAACATAGTTTGTCTTATGAGTTCAAACAAGAAGAAAATAGAATTTGTATGGCTTTTGATGATTTCTCCAGCATTTAATTCACTAAAAAGCAAACTTTAAATTGCATTTTTTCTTGCAAAAACCAAACTCTTCTTTCCTCACTTTATTTAATCTTCGAATAAATAACGCAATTGTTTAAAATTGAATTAAAATTGTTTATTTCTTTTAGCTTTTCAAATAAATTAGATACTTTAAACAATGCAATTTAATAAGCAAAATGAAGGTTCAAATCAAGCAAAGACAGTCGTTGATTTTTCTTCATACTGAAAAGAATTGAATAAATAGAAATGCTCACGTTATCTTCATTGCAGCTTTTTACGAGAATAAATGAGAACAAATTTCGCAGAAAGAAATTTAAGAAGCAGTCTCAACTAGATTACATAATTGCCATCTTTATTACTAACAAAATAGATGCATGATGTAAGGTAAATACAAGAAAATTTTTTCATGTTTTATCAGCAATAAAATTAGCTTCCCTGTTCTGGATTCGCTTCTTCGTTGTAAAATGCTAGAGAAATTATCGCATAAAATAGATTTTAAAAAAATGAAAAAATTGTGTCGTGTGAAGTGCTTTTGACAACAATTGCATCATTAAATTACACAAAGTGGTTAATAAAAGCTAAAGATTCACTTCTACGTGACTTCACTCGCGTTCACTGATACTGAAAGACGTGCTCACGCTGCAAAGGAATCACTTGGTAAGTCACCAATCACGTGTAACTTTGTAAAATTTGTGAGACATGATTGAGATGCAGCAAAATTTTGAATTTTTTAACTACAAAAAATTGCTTGTGGAAATTTTTTAAACAAATTCTATTCTTTTCCACTAGGGAATATATTCATCAAGCAAAAACAAGTTTGTTTTAATAGGAATTTTATTTTTATTACAGAAACATAAAGCATGTCAACGAAATGCGCTCATTACCGATAGGTGACTTTTTGAAAAACATTTGATTGTCGAATTTTCCTTTTTTCATTAAATTAATTTATTGTCATCACTTCAAGCAAATAATGTTACATCTCAAATTCAAATCAATATCGATCTATAGGATGTAATTTTTAACTCGTTATTGCTTGGTAAAACAAATGAAAATTTTTATTTGATCGTTAATTAGAGTATTTTTCTAGTAGCCACCGGTAATGACGCGCATTTAATTGACAGCATTACAGCAATGAACTAGCTTCGAGACAACTGGCGATTTCAGGGTATTGATAATTCAATTCAAAATATAATGATGACATTTATAAAATTGTGTTCTCTTTAATTACGTTTGTCTTTTACTAAGGATCCATTATTACATTTTGAATTAGCTATTCCCTAGGATCGCGATTCGTCTCGAAGCTCTTCCATTGCTGAGGGATGTATTACAAATATTTGCTATTTGTTTGCTTTAAAAAATAATTGAAGTTGTCATCAGATGATGTGGTCAGCTCTTTTCTCGTTTTACATTTCGTCATTTTTTTGAGCTTATTATTCTCTTAAATGATAAGCCTAAATGCGGTCCGCTCTTTCGATCAGATTGTTTTCAAAAAATTCTTTTAAAAATTTCAAAAAAATTTTCTTAATCTACTTTGAATGCGTTATTGTGTTGTATTATATAATATTTCAAATTTAAAATGGTTTTCTTCATTTTGAGTGAAAATTAATACGATGATTGTAAGAACTAGCTAATGAACAGATGCAGAGTTATTGGCTTGTGAAAAGCGAAGGCAAATATTTGAACTCTGATGTTAAATAAAAACGATAGCTCATATACAGTGGTGTTCACATTTATATGCTATTCGAAGCTTGAATTCAACGAATAAGATATTTTAATACGATATTTAGCATATTTATATGGCCATAACTGTATATGTCATGTCGTAATCAATAGTTTCTCCGTCATGAACACACCATCAAACAAATTTTTCTCACCGAAAAGTATTTTTCCAAAAATAGAACCTAAAACACTTCGTTTTATTATTTTTTGTTATCGTTTTGACTTTTCAATACAATCTTTAAAATACTTGGCTAATCAGAAAATCCCCACATGAAAATTTTTTGATTCGTTATTTGTTTATGTTTATTGTTGTTCACATAATACAGGAAGTGGCATTGTTTGAAAATATGTAGGAAAGGTAAAGAGAGGCAAATAATTTTGGTTTTTGCAAAGAGTTTAGAGAAAAGATGTGAAAATCAAAAAAAAAAAAAAAAAA
>NCKU01001387.1:0-26071 GCA_003675995.1 Dinothrombium tinctorium | reverse complement strand
AGGGAATTCAGTTGCAACATTCTTTATTTGAATGTTTTGTAGATCTGAGGTCACTTTTTTCCGACCACTTCCATTTTTCTTTTTGTTTCTTCTATTTGCGCCATTTTTAACCACTTTCGCACTGTCACAACAGAATAACCGACACTACGCGAAATATTTACGATTGATTCATTCTTAGCCTTTAATTCAAAAATTTTGATTTTTCGTCGTATTTGAGCGCTAATACAAAACGATTTAAATAAAACACCGCTTTGAAACCACGTTTTTGTGTAAATAAATCCAAATTAAGAATGTCCAGTGTGATGTTTTATGAAATGCAGTGAAGTATTCTCTGAGCTGTAGGAACCTTTTTTCTGTAACGGCAGTACATTAAAAATTGCCGTCGTTATAGGCGAGAAATTTGCGTTTGAAGCAAGTTATTCATGTGCAAACTTTTATTCTATGGCTAGAAATTTTCGTTTTTTTAGGGCAGGAATTTCGAAAAGATTTTTATCCGATTTGTTTAAATGATAAAACTTTATAAGATCGATATAAAGTTTTATTTTATCTTATTATTTTTATATTATTTTCATCTCTTCTAATATTCATTTTTAATACCTTAAAAGCAATTTTTCATTGCTTTTAAGCCTATTCTCAGACATAAATATAAAATTGTAATTGAATAGTATTTCTATTTAAAAAAAAGCAGGATAAATGTGAGTTGAGATTTCACCCTGCAATAAAAAAAAAACAAATATTTTCTAACATAAACATAATGTTAAGTTTAACACGCAAATAACTTCCTTCAAGCGCAAAATTCACACCTATAAATCCTTAATGCATGAACTTCTATCTACTTTCTAACTAAGTTTCAGTGAAATTCATGTGTCGGGAAAATGTGAAATACAACTAGGGCTAAATATTTTAGAAACTAGCCTTGCGCCAATGAGAAATTTTTAAAAATCTAACTAACAGACACTTTTGACCATGAAGGAATGGCCACGCAAAAATGAAGTTTGACATCGTTTTTCTCATTTCCAAATATCTTTAACGAAGTTTGTTTGACCTGAGGTTAGAAGGTAAAATCTAAAACATGTTGTTAGAAAATTTATTAGCAAACTGTAAGTTTATTTTTAAAGTTTAAATTTGTTTTTCTTTTAATTTAAATTTCCATAAGTTATATTTACGTTGAAAGCTTTGCAAATTTGTTCGAAATTAAAATATTTATTGTTCGAATTATGTATTTGCTGCTCATATTCAATGAATTCAGTTGTGCTTAAATCGACTGATTACTCTTGTTTGATCTCTCACTCACGATGATTTTCTCAAAAAATTTTGATATTTTATTATATTAAAAGCTTTTTTACATAAATCATAGAATGTTAAAAAAATTTTCAATTTTTACAATCAAAAAATTTCTTGCACTTATCGATAAAATTTTTAATTAGAGCAAAGTTTGTTGGATGAGAAAAAATAAAATTGAAATGTAAAATAAAAATGCAAAGAAAAAACTAGAGAAATAAAAATGAATAATAATTTTTTGAATAATAAGCACAAAATTTTAGAGAATTAATGATTTTTTAGAAAAAGCACTCAAAATTGAACCTATAATTGTTGCTCTTGATTAAATCTCGAAGATTATTTATCTTCGTTCGTTTAAAATAAAAGAGAACCTGTTATAAACTTTGGAAGCTAGCGATAAAAAGAAAAGAAAGATGCTTTTGAGATAAAAAGCTTAATTAATAATAAAGCCCTAGATTAAAAGTTGAAGTGCTACCAAATTAAAGAAAGTGTATAATAAGCCAACAGCTTTTTGCTTTATTTTGCATGAAACAATTTTTTTTTGTTAGGGGTTCTCTTTGATTAATTCGCAGGTAAAAATTAAGTTTAAATCCTTTTGCTTGTTTTTCATAAAGTTTTAATTTTTCAAATATATATTTTGTGCTTTCTTAAATTGATAATTTTTAAATTGAGATTGAAAAAGCATATTATTACTGAAACTGTTATACTAGCTATTCATAAAGAGAATAAACCTTTTTAAAATTGCGTTTTATAAAATTGGAATAGCGTTTAAAAATCAGATTTAAAAGATTTGAAGTTTAATAGGTAATTGGAAGTTAAAGAGATAAAAATATTTAACGAGTTCGACTTCAATTTAACAATAAAAATTTAAATAAGCACAGTAATTAAATAATATTCTAACTAAAATTCAATTATTAAAGGTTTATTGTTTTAAAAATTTTATCATAAATTAATATTTATAGTTGCTTATCATTTCTAACTTTCTTTTAGTAAGTTTTTTGTTAAAATGGTTTTATTTAAGGGGCTTCAAACAAGAATTAAGTCTATGAATGATCGACCACCAAAATTTCCCCAAAACAAATTTATGGCGACCGAGCCAGTCGCCACAATGATCAGTTTCGAAAAAAAGGCGGAAATGATTTATTTCTATTATTAAAACAATTTATTTTTACTGGAACATAACTCAAAATATTAGCAATGCCATTTTTCTATAAATTAAACACAAAGAAAATTGACATTAGGAGCGCGGGTGAGGAAAATCGTTTTTATTTTAACAGTCTCTGTTAAGTGAGAGTTAAGATGACGAGCCGCCTGTCATAAAACGAAATGTGACTCGAATTCACTATTTTGAAGGTGGTGAAGGGCGAAACAACGTACAAGAATATCTGCAACATAATAAAAAACAAGAAATTTATTTCTTGATCTGCTTGAAAAAAATTAAATATAAATTTTTTACTAATGAGAATAGTATTTTTGAATTTAAGCAAGAGGTTGTTAAATTTATAAAATATAATAAAAGAATCGGAAAGGAAAATGCTGTAGAAGTCCAACATAGGTATAAAAAAATCTAATATTCATTCATCAAATTCAATTCATTAAATAAAGTTCTTTCTGCAATTACTTCCCAATTAAGAAATTAGTTCCACACTCCAATGATTGAAGCAAAAAACGAAATTAGTTTATTTTAATTAAAATTTCACATGAATATAATTATTGGTTATAACTAATGTACTTTTTCATTTGCTTACATTTTCATTATTAATTGCATTAATAGGTTTACAAGAAGACAATTTCATCCTTAAGCTAAACAACTTTAATTATATAATTAGCTTAGAAAATATTCGTTAAATGATATTAATTCTTGATCATATAAAAACTCAATAACCTGGAATCTCTATCCTGGAACCTGGAATATTTTTTTTTCTTGATCTTTTTCTAGCATTGAACACATTTGAATGAGCGTGAAATAAAAGCTAAATCAAAGTTAAATAAAAATGAAATTAAAAAAGTCTTGTGTATTTATTAAACAAATCTTTTTTTTTCGAAATTTTAATGTTTAAATGTTTAAAATACAAAAATCTCCATGATTTGCATTTAATCTTTTTATGTTTGTTAAAAAAAAGTTGCCTTTATCTCGTCAAGTCAAAAGCGATTTAAAATACAAATTATTTTTTTCTATTTACAATCTTTTACAAATTTTATCATTTTTATTTATTAAATTTTATATCAAACAACTGTTTAAGCTCAAATTTTACACAAAAATCAATGCACCATCTTTTGTAATTACTTTTTTATGCACTGAGGATTTTGCGAAAAGAAGTGAGCGTTAAAAAACTGTTACGTGATGCGAAAGATCAAGAAAAATAACGAAATAATTTAAAACAAAAATGAGTACATTCCTGTCGTTTCCGTATCATTGATTTACACTTCCTTCGCTGTGAATAAAATCGTTTTCTTTTCTATATTTCTTTAGTTCATGTTACCAAATGTTCTGCAAGCAAAGAAAATCTTTTTTCTACAAAATTTATAAAGCGAGAAATTTTTAATATTTAATTTTAAATAATATGATTATTAAATTAAATATAAAGTTTACTATAAACATTTGCGAAAGATATTCTAATGTGAAATTTTATTTAGGACGATTCTTTTAGAGAAATTTAAATTTTCAATGCTATAACTTCTATGAGTAACTCTTTATCTGTTTTACTTCTTTGTAAAAATTTTTTGTTTATTCAAAATAAAACATTTCAAGAAAGTTTTGTAATTTAATTGTCATACAATTTGAATTTATTTTTTTTTAACGAAGTTGTTAGAGTTTTACCAGAAGCAAAATTCTAAAATTGGTGGCTCTTTTGAGAAATTAAAAAACAAAATCAAAAACGTTAAAAAATCAAATAAAACACATAAAAGCTTTTTGAAGGGATCATGTAATAAAGTTAGTTTCTTTTATCATTAGTTTTTTTTTTGCGTAATCGTAATCAATGTAATGCATCGCAACTTAACCCAGCAAAAAAAATGTTATAACCGCAAATTGAATGAAACTAATGCACTTTATTTCTCTTGAAAAGCAAAAACATTCGCTACCCAAACACTGTTCTAGCAATTGTTTGTTAAAATAACAATAAGTTAGAACACTTTGTTTTGGCTTATTTTCAGTCTTAACTATTTTTCTTTAACACAATACGCTGAATTGAGTCTACTTTCATTTTTGTTTGAATATATTTTTGTATCATATCCTTCACATTTCATTTAGGAGGATGAAATCACTCATCATTGTAAGTTGAAAGAAAGAAATTGCTTTTCTTTGTATCTCTTTAAAAATTGTCTCAGTGAAGTTTTTGCTCGCGAATTTTCAAATTTTTAGAAAAGATAGAGACTCAAAAGGAGGTAGAGTCTGAATTGAAGTAAAGAGAAATATTCGCTGTATCCAATAAAAAATTTTTGAAACATTAGATTTAGAAATTTTGGAGCTATAATTTATCTTGAATATATCAAAATCTTGATAGTTTCTCTCATCATCAAAAACTAATATGTATAAAAAAACTTAAAAACGCATTAGATTCAATTTAAACAACAAATTTTGATTATTTTATTGTGTGTAGTGACGTAAATCTAAACTTTCTAAATAATCAAGATAATCGGTGATTAATCTACGTGATTACTTGAACTTCAATCCAATCAAACAATGCGTTCAAAAAACAACATATCATATTCACTCTCCAACGAAATTCTATGATTATGTTCTAGCAAATAGTAAAATCATTATTGATTTTGATACTATCAACAATATTTCTGAATGATGCGATCATTTTGCAACTATTTTGACTTTAAATTGTAGAATTTCTGTGAAAAAAATCGTTTTTTAAACAAAATATACATTAACAATTTGATTCTCAATTTGACCGAAAATTATAAGAAAAAAATAATGTCCATTGTAAATAAATAAATTATGAAGTGTCAAGTTACAAACTCACCTCCGGTGTTAACAATGGTATGTGTCTTTTCTCCAAAGAGCAGCTCCTTCATTCTTTCATTTTTAGTGTTGACACAATAATGAACGTTTTACTACCCGGCACTTTGTCATTGGCTTAAGTGTCACTTTTCGAACAAAATCTTAATTTAAAAAAATTTTTAGACGATTTAACACATAAGCATTGTGAAATCAATCCTCGAGAGGGTTAGCGAACTTAACAATGATTGAAGATAAATGTTAACTTTTGCGTACAGCTTTATAAGTAATTAAAAATCTCTAAATTAAATTATCTGCTTAACGAGGTCAAAAACTCACGCTTCTTAAAGCTCGATACATAGATTTAACTTCGGCTGATTAATGTAAAATGAATTTTCTTTGTAAATGAACAAAATGCTGGAAACAATGCAAATTATGCGCTTGAAAGAGCGCTCTATTGTCGCGCGATCAATCATTATGAGCGGATGCCAAAACAGGTGCTTTTCTGCGAGTTCTCCGAAATCTATTTTTCTCAGTCTCTTTTTCACAAATATAAATCAAAATATTCAGAAATTCAATCGATCGATCAATTTCTCGTCTTTCAAATTTTCTGAATACTGTTATGAGAAAATTGCTTAAGATCATTATAGTGATCAAATATAATCCTTGTGCTTGCTATTCTATCTACAGATTATATTTCCATTGCTATGATTATCGTTTCAAAAACATTTCCACCAATCTTTAAGAAATAAATAATATGATTTGCCTGTATCCTAATTTCGCTCACATTTTATAATTGAACTTTGATTCTATTTTACAAAATGATTTAGCAACGTAATTTACCTAGTTTTTCATTTTTACTAACAATAGCTGTTAACGATAAAAAGAATTGGCGCATCATAATAATATATAAAATCAATTATTATTTAAATATTATTCAAATTTCGCTTTGATATATGGTATTGAAGAATTTTCGAGAAATTTGGCCAAAAAACGCTGTATAAAGAAGAATCTCTAAAATAAGTAGCATTCCTTGTACTTATTTGACCGAATCCGTATAATAGTGAAATTAAATTAAAAAACTTTTTAGCTTTGGTTAGGTAAAACTAAACAAAGTGAATATTCCTTTTGACCATCTTCTCTTTGATATAAAATCAAAAAGTATCCCTTAAATTCAGTTTTTTGTAAGAGTTGCATTTTAGCAAATCGAGTCAAATTTTTTTTAGTCGGTATTCTTGCATCTCTTCACAAAAAATTCAAACTTCTGCTTTTCTAAAAGAACTTTTAAAGCACGTTGATTATATTTGAGAATGTGGAAGTTTTAATGAGATGAAAAGAATAGATTACACTTTTTAGAATTGAACACATTTTTCTTGAAAAAAAACAGCTTGAATGCAATTGTGAAAAGTGCTTTTAAATTCTTAGATTAAATTACAGAAGAGTGAAACGAATTCTTTTTTGTCCGAAAATCGTCGTAAGCGTAAGAAAAATAGTAAAGTAGCGAGACGAGTAAGGCACATTCGATTAGTAAAAGAAGCAATGCGCTCTGCTTTCAAATATTCTCAATAATATTTTTCATGATTTTTTTTTTGTAATGTGACCAATTTTTCACGCTTCCTTTCTTTTTTTCGCCGAGCCTGAAACTGTGTTTCACATAAACATCTCTGTGTATTACACGCTTCTGTAACCTAATACATAATACATTAAAATTTGAGTCAAAGCAAGTTATAAAAAAGCTTTTCTTGCTTCAGCGATGATTTATAAGGTATTCAGCAAAGATATGCAAAATGCATGCTATATTTGTCGCTTTTTTTCTAAATTATTATTTTTATGACTTCGCCATGTCGAAAAGCACGGCTTTATAACACAGATTTGTACTTAATAGCAAAAAATCCATTAGCGGCTATCGTTATTTTCAATACTGTCAATTACTAAATCATTATTGATTCTACATTTAAAGATAAAGAATAGTTTTATGTTCGAAAAAGAGACTTTATTAACTTTAAAAAAGTTTTTGCTTCGAAACAATTCTTTCTGAATGTAGGTAGAAGAGCACACTTTTTGATATTAAATTATACAAATGTGATTACATTTTTGCAGAGCGAAAATTGCATTTTATGCGTAGCGACTGTAAATTAAAGTAAAGTGTAGTAATTTGCAACTCGAGAAAAGTGGATAACGTTTAATATTTATGAACGCATCAATTGAATGTTTTGATATTTGATGTTGCAAATAAAAGCAAACCATTCGCAGCTTGATTCTCATATTTATATTCGGATACGAGTCGAGAAGGCATTAGGAATAATTTTTCTCGTCTCGCCATAAATGAGAGGCAGTAATTTTCTCAGCCTCAAAGATATCATGTAATTATTTCGCCTTCAATCATTTCTATTCGTCGCGTTTTTTTTTCTTCAGTTTTTCACGAGCTAGACAGTTTTCAGCTTTCATCGACCGTTTGATTTGAGCAGAAGCGAAACGGACAAATATAGTTATGTTGTTGTGCACGAGTTTAAAAAAATTCTAATTTAAGTGTTTTTTCGCACAATTAACTTCGAGTTCGCTTTAAATGAATATAGCAGTAAAAATTATGGTGCAATTGAAATATTTTATGTTTAAAATTTATTACTTAAAGCGGGCATTTAGAAAAAATGAGAATGAGAGAGGAAAAAAAGAGATGAATGAGATTTTATTTAATGATTGTTCGCACGAAATAGCTTTGCGGCGCAATAGTTAGATTGCGTTATTTATCACCTTTTTCTCTTTATGTGTGAAATTTCGCAGCAATGATTTCCCTTATTCAATTTTTGATTGCGGCGTCAAATTTTTGTTTTTCAAGCGTTAGTAATTTTAAATTTTAAAAATATATATTATTACAATTACTGAATTAGTCGTTTTCTCGTAAAACAATTTTATACTTTGTTTAAAACTTTATTTAAAAAACAAAATGATTTTTCTGCGAAAATAGAGTTCGCTTTACAGACTTCAATTTTCTATTTCATAAACAAAATTTAAAACTTCAAAGTCTAAACCTGAAATTGGCAGGAAAATTGAAAATTCAAAACCCATTGGCTTTGCTTGAATACTATCGCGTGAATTTTAGTTGTTGTAAAGTTGTTTATTGCTTTTGAACGGCTTCTTTATAATTGTTAAGTATTGTTATTGTTTTGAGATAAAAGCATCAATTTGAAAGTATGAGTGAGAGTAGTGTGTGTTCTACAACTAAAAATAATGAGAATAGCATACAGTTTGACGTGTGCGCTACTAAACAAAGTAAGCTGCACCTTTGAGCGATAAAAAAGCATTTTGGCGACTTATTTTTATTGCCTTCTGTAATCGTAAATATGTAGCATTTGTTAAATCATTTGGTTTACGGATAATAAAAAGCCGAACGAAACACAGAATAAAATCAGAGCGAAAGTATTTTCATTCGATCGTCTTATTTTCTTGATTTCACTTCGTGTTCACGCTAAAATTGTTTTCATTTTTCTCTCTTCACCTTATTTCTTTTTTGAAAGCCTAATAAATAGACGTGTTCCGCAGAATGAACTTTCAGAATGAAGAGAATGAGGCTCGATGAAAGTTAGAGAGAGCGAAGCGTATGGGCTGGATCAATAAGTGGATAAAGTTATTAATGGGATCTGTAGTAAAAAAAGTAAAAAAACTGAAGCGAGAATTGATAAGAAAAATGTTACTTCAAATATTATAGGGCCATATTCCTCGATGGTTTACAGCTTTTTTATGTATTCGCGAAAAATTCATGTTCTTTGAAAAAATAATCTCGCTTTAAAGATACACTTTTTTGAGTGAGAATGCTTTTAGCATATTTTCTCTCTGAGCAAAACTACGCGAAAATCAAATTCAGTGTTTCAAGTCTCTAAAAATATTAATCTACTTGCAGGGTGAAAATACACTTCGTTCACTTCTTCAATCGCATTATCTTCGCTAAGATTTCACTTCTTATTTTGATTTCTTGTTCATTTCTTTTATTCGTTTTAATATGAAATTTTCTATTTGCTTTTTTCTGTTCATTCTGTAAAACTCGTAAAAATGTCAAACAAAATGCGAAAACGACCGCAGTTCTCTTCTCAACAAATCAAAAGTAGTCTTAAGTACAAGTATTGCTCGTAGCGAAAGAAGAACACGCTCTGAAAGCGTATTGAGCCATTTTTTTATCAGACTGATACTCTAAAATAAACGTGAAATTTATAGTACATTGAATCATTTTCGAATTGTACCAAGAAGTAATTTAAAATTACAATCAAACTTTCTAATCTGAAATCGATAGGAGCAGAAAATCTTATACGAAGTGATAAGCAGTCGCAAAGAAGAATTATTTTGGTTCTTTTGAAGTGTGTTGTGTACAGATTATACTCTAAAAACAAAACTAATTTTAAATAATATTGCAGATTATTTTGTAAATTTAAACAATTCTCGGTAATTTTTCTTCTAAAGTAAAAATAATGATAGCTTTATATTCAAAAATAATTAAATTCTAAGTTTCAAGCACTCCATATCAATATTCGGAAAAGACGTTTTTTTCATGAATTTATTTTTTGTCAAACTTGATGAAGTTTTTTTTAAATATAATTAATTTGTGTGTATCTTGTTCAAAAAACGGGTGTTTTATCCTTAATTGAAAATTTTAAAAACATAACTTTTTAATAAGTATTGACGAATAGTATTCTAATGAGGTTTTCCATATTATTTTGTTAGCTTTCAGTTACATGAGTAAATTTTTATTAATTTCATAATGAATTTTGAATTATATTAGGATGTTTTCTAAACAAAAACTCATTTTTAAAATGCTGCATTTATTTTTTCAAATCAAAGTTTCGAATTCATTTTGTTTTAAAGCGTTCAGTTTGCATAATGCTCTTTTCTTCGTTGTTTTGGTAAATTCATATATTTTGCTATATTTTGCTATATTTTGAAAGCATAAATACAATCAAGTTCAATTCAAGCAAAATGGATTTTCAAATAAATTGAGGTAATAATTTTTTTATACATTTGCACAATCGCGTAGGTCTATGAAAAACACTTAATTTTAAGGAATAATCATGTTATTCCATAATTTAAAATAATCAAAAATAATCATTTTTTATTTTATCATGAAATTTTTTAAATATTAGTTTATCAAATCAATAAAGTTTAAATGAAAAAGTTGCTGCGATGCATTGTTACATACACAAAAAGGTACATTACCACTTAAATGATACTTCACTGCAATACATGCGGCATGGTTAACAAAAACAATTTTTGTTTATTTTGAAAATTTATAATTAAGCAATTTTACGATATTTCAAGTTGAAATTCATATTGTTTTACGCTTTAATTTTTCTCACTTGATATTTCTATTTTTTTCTCAAACAGCCCTATTCTTTAGCTTTTGAGTCACTTTTTTATCTATGATATCTAAATTCAGTTCGGTTATAATTAGTTTTGTTAATTATGAAGGGTATTGTTATGAAAATTTTGATTTGAAAATCTTGATGTTCTGTCATTACCTTTTACGACCACTTCGTTTTTTACGTTTTATCGATTCTTCTTTTTGCCACCTTTTTAATTTTGTAAACAGTGAAATTGTAAAACCGATACTCCGCGAATTACCAGCGATAAATTTAATTTTTGCATATAATTCAATCACTTTTACTAGCGCAGTTTCTATACACTAATATTAAAGAAGAGTTAATGCTTTTTCACGATATGAAGCCAAATTTTTGTTTAAGTCTTCAGTTATTACGTTTCCTGAAGTACAAGAAAGTATGCTTTTAGCAATAACGCGCTTTTTTCGCGTCGGGAGAAGAAAATGCTTTTATGAAACGACGAATGATGTAATTTTTCGACTAAGAAATGAGTTCAATTTTTCTACGAATTATAGAAGAGTCATAACTGGAAAATTAAATGACTACACGAAAAGTTACTACTATATCGAATAACAAGTATAAATAAGCAATTTGTCTCATCTCTGGAAATTTTTCATAAGAATCAGTAAAATAACACATCATTTCATGAAAATCAGTAAAGTATCATGAATATCGATTTATGAATAGTGTGTATTGTGTCATGATGCGGCAAGTAAGTTATCGGTCATCATAACAGCAAAACAGACTATTCTCATTCAATGAATAACATTTATCTCATGAAAACTCAAACTCATTAATATCAAAGAAAAAATGACCATCCTCCTTTATAATGCTTCATATTGTGAAGCTTTTCTTCGAAAAACTTATTGACGCATTTGTTCTTCGTTTTGTTCGAGTATTTCGGATAGCTGTTGAAATTCGCTTGTCTTACAAAGATGTTTTTAGCCGATTGCAATGAACTAGACTTAAATGACAACTTATTGAAAAAGCAAACGAAAGCAGTACAAAAACTTCAACTTAATCGATATTTGTGATGACACATTAAGTAGCAAAAAGAGTTGCTGATAATTTTAATCGAAACTCTTGATGTATGGAAAGAGTAAAGGTTGAATTTTCAACATAAGTTTGAAATATGCGAATTTAAAAAATGAAAAACTTGAATATTTTCGATAAAGGCGGACAAAAGATTCAAAATTTACTTATAAGAGAGGAAGTGGCAGTAAAACAGGTCTAATTTTGAAGCCCGAGCTCGAGTATCTAGATCATCAGACTGAGCGATGTTTTGAAACTTAATGAAAGCACATTCGCGCTAAGTGGATTTACTTGTATTCACAGTCCATTTGCAAACAATTGAATATGAAGTTATTACTTTTATCACTTTTAATATAATTGCGCTGCAAAAATGTAGCTGCGAGATATATGCGAGATTTCAGATTTTATTTATTTTAAAGTCATTCTTGATTTAAATAATTATCAGAAAAAAATAAAATTCCGTTTTCTACAAATCTTTAATTTTTAGTTTTTAATTCTTGTTAAAATAATTTTATCAAAAAAATATCAAAATTTTTCCATAAATTTGATTAATTTTTCATTTATTTGATTTCTAAAGTTTAAAACTTGTTTATTTATCGCATCATTAAAAACTGCCTTTAAAATTTTAGTCACAGTAAGTCACAGTAAAATTTTTAAAATGTAGAGGAGTGATAACAAGCGCTTGACATTGTTCGTATTTCATTTTAACGATTACAAAACTTAATAAGAACAATAGCAAGTTACTTTATGTTCAAATCATATTGAACAATTATAGGAAAAACGTTGTTGATCATTTTATATTGAAAATAACAATGATGCTTCAGGATTTTTCGTTGAAATTTATCTTAATGTATGAGTAAATTGTGACTTTATTCAGCTTGATAAATAGGTGATAAACTCGATAAATATAAAAATGATCTCATCACACGAGCAAGTGAAATTCTTCATGCACGAGCAAAAAAAAAACTTTATGTTCTGAATTTTTGATTAGCTATGCAATACCTTCAGCAATTTTTCACTTGATTTATTTTTGCATTTGAAGAATGAGAGGGCAGCGAATACTCATTCGGTAGCAAATATTGCAAATTAGATGAGCACAATTTATCAGTGTCGAGAGAATGATGAATAAGGCTTGTTAAGTAGAAATTTGTTAGAAATGCGAATAAATCAATGATAAGCTACTCGAAGCAAAGAACTAATGAGAAGTAATTACAAAATTTAATTTTCTATTGAGAATTCAAGCATAATGAAATATTTCTTACTTGCAGATTTATTAATTTATTTTCGCAGTACATCATCTCTATTTGCATTCAGTTTGCAACTAATCTTAATTTAATTTTCTCACTGCAGACAGACGAAAAGTTCGTCGACATATGGCGTTTGTTCCCTATTGTCTAATCTCAAAATAATAGCCTCATTCCGCACGAATGCGTTCAACCAAAAATTAAAAACAGCTTCGTTGTATAGCAATCGATTATAAAAATTTTTAGCAAGTTTTTCGCTTTTTCAAAAGAAAAGAGAAATTCTTAAAAAAAAGTGAACAAAACTCGATTTCTTTTATCGCTTTTGATCGCGAAAAGAATGGACAAAACCATAACAACAGCAACTTATGACAAAAAAGTGACAGAAGCAAAAATCGACAGAATTGAAGTGTAAATTGTAAAAAAAGGTATAAACTTTGATCCATGTATCCTTCTCGAGTTATTTTCAAAACGAGAGTAAATAACATAAGCGGCAAGTCCAAAACTTGATCTTTACAGTATTTCGTTTCCGTTGATAAAAATTGAATGAAGGGAAAACAGTTTAATCTTCGCATCTTTTTTTCACGATGTACTAGAAAAGCTCTGCTCATCTTTTTTTACTTTCGGTTATCCAAATAGGATTGCAACTTATAGGTTTTATACGATTACCAAATGATGTAAACAGAGTTGAAAGGAAAGCTTGTTTGACTTATCTGCTCAACATCATAGAAAACGTTTTCCTATTATTTGCCACAAAAAATTGATTATACAATTTGTTTTCGTTGCGCATTTGCATGATACAATTCGCCTCCGAATATAACTTATTGTTATTAATTGAAATTTCTTGTTCGATTAGCAATGAAACAGCCGCTTTTTGTTCATTTCTCAATAATTAAAATTTATTTTTCACAATTTAAATGCAGATATTAATTTCTGCAAATAAAACGCATATACAATAATGTAACATTAAATGCATTTTTCGTAGTCAAAAATAAAAATGTTCGTTGCTGCTTTAGGCACATAGTTTCACCATTATATCCAGAGAATGTATTTAACTCGCAAAAGTAATCAATTTTTGACTTTGTTTGATCCTAAATAGTTGATTTGGGATCTTGCGTAAGCCCAAAGCAATTGCCAAAGCCAAAATTAGAAACTAGAAAAAATAAAGATCGCGAATTAAAGAGATAAAGATTCAGAAGTTTGTGATTATTTTTTAATGCAGTCGAAAATGTTATATTTGAAGGTAAAATGATCAAAATGAAAAAAGCAATTTCGGAAATTAAATAAACACTGGTCATTAAGTAGTTCACATAATTCGCTCAAAAGCTCATCTTCATTTGATGTTCAAAAATTGGAATTGAGAAAAAGTTAAATACGAGAGAAAGAAATTTTTGCTAAAAAAACTTTTTCAAAAAGTTAAATGAGAAAAAATTAATGTTGCTAGATAAAGTTGAAGAGCCTCTTTAAAGCCTGGTTGATCATTTGAAGATTGATCTGATGACCTCAGAAGCAACAAGAGCTCAATTTTAAATTTTGTTTTGAACTCTTTTTTTATTAAATTATTTTGACTACATCTCGTATTTTATGGGAAAAATGTAAACTTGAAATTGCGATGAAATTTGTTCAAATGGCCGAAAAATTCAATTTCAACTTGTTTTTTTAAGCCGTCTGAAAAGTTGATTATGGTATGTATTTCAATGAAACATAAAAAGGATTTAGGCGATATAAAATATTTTCTGGTTTAGACATTATAAGCTTTTGTTATGAATGAAAAACTTATGTAAATAGGTAGGATTTTTTATGCTAACAAAGGTTTAGGCAAACAAAGAAGATTCGGTAAAAAAGAAAATACTGAGCCCATTGCTTTTTGTCTTTTCTGCTCTCAAAATTCACAAAACTTTTTGACTTTAACTTTCGAACTTTCTGGATGTTGTAACCAAAATATATGGCTTTAGGGCATGAATGTTTTGTCGGCTTCATGAAAATTTATTCAATTAAATTTTTTCATTCAGAAACATGTATCATATTTTGCCTCGTAGATTAAATTTTGACATTTAATTTAAACTGACAAACATTTCTCGTCGAACTCATTATCAGTTGAGACTTATTGATAGGGCTATGGATTTTGGTACGGCAACAAAATTTTTTTTTATGTTTAAAAATGCTTTATTCTGAATCGAAATAACTTATATATGACGTAATAAATGTTATATCTTCAAAATTTTGTCACCGAAAATTTCCAAATTTTACAACGTAGCACCAAATCACACAAATTACACCAAACCATAGTAAATTCATAAGAATACACATCAAAATTATATGAAACTTATGAGCTGCTTTTTTATTTATGAATTTAAAAGTTGACTTAAAAGTTAAAGATATAAATTCAAATAGAAAATTTAAAATGATGAAATTAAAGATCAGCACAGTAGCTCAGTGGTATTGAGCGTAAAGCAAACATACTTCAATGGCTCGGGTTCAAATCTAGAGAGGAGAAAAAAAATTTTGCCTTTGTTTTAAATTTCTGATTTTCATGAGTGCAAAAATTTTTTTCTATTTGAAAAATCCTAGACTCGAACCCTCGCTCTTCGGGGTCGGATTCTCATGCAGCGATTGCGATCCATGCGCGACATAATTTGGCCACTGTGCTTATCTTTATTTTTGAAGCTTAAATTTTCTATTTAAATTTAAAATCTTATCTATTTAAACAATTTTTCGTGTATTGTTTCAAGAGGGCAATTTATATTGAATAGTAGAGATGCAAAGTTTTGACAAAATCTAAGTCAAAGAATTTTTGTTTTTAAGCGAGAAAACTCTTCATTTTTTATTGTTTCTGTAGGAGAAACGAATTATGATTTAGTCAATTAAAAATGATTAAATTATGTACGGTTTTTTAATGAAAAGTTAGATCGAAAAAAATCAAATTTGAGGCTTCGTAAATTTTACTAGTTTAGTAAAAGTCATAATATGAAAACAATTAAATTTTAACTATTATATTGCAAGTTATATTTTCTACAATAATTATAATTATATTTTTATTAAATCTTTTTATTGCTTTTTGATAAGAAATTACGCGATTGCTTAATTTTTTATAAATTCGCTTTGAACGTACCAACACTCTATTTTAATTGTCCAACTTTTGACGTTCTCTATAAAATTTTACAAGCATTTTAAACAACTGAGGCTTTAAAAGTGAAATTAAACGATTATTTAAAACAAAAATTTATTTCTTATAGTCATACGAAGCCTCATATCAAAGAAATTCGAAAACAAGAATTTAGAAGCAAAAATAATTTTAATTACTCCTTTTGGTCTCTGTAAACATAGTAAACACAATTTCTATTCTTAAATTTACATATATTTATTCTTTATGAGTAGAGATTAATTCCCATGGATTCAATATTAAAGATTATCTTTTTATGTGATTTCTTTTTTTTTAAATATTCAATAATTTTTATTTTCTAATTTTATTAATGAAAATTGCACAAAATTATGACAAATCAGGGTCCTAGCGTAACAATAATTCACCTTCTATTGGTGTATATCGGTTTTATGGTTAAAATCGTAACTTTTATATTAACAAAATACACAATTAAAAATCTGTTTGTCACGAAAAGCACAGAAATTAATAAATTTGGCGAAATAATGAGAAAGCAACGAAGATTCTCGTGCAGGCGTTGATGATAATAGTAAAGTGAAGGTAATGTGAGCCATATTGTCGTACTGAGCCCATTGAGAGCAAAGCGACGATTAAAGTTTCGAATACGCGAGTTTTCGGCGAAAAGCGCCATATGTGCACTGAGAACAATGTTTTTCTGCACAATAATTGCTATCGCTTTGGCGATGCCGAGTTTCTCATGCATTTACAAACGATGAAGTATGAATATTTACAAGTGTAACTCTTCGTACTGTGATTATTATTGATGTGAAAGATGTTGTGGCTAAATTGCATGCAACAAAATTTTGCACCAATTTTCACATTTTTTGAGCACCAATCACGCACAAAATTTGACTACTTTTCAGCATCAAAATTCACATACTTAATTGATGATAGAAAATAAGAAACAAGTCATTTTTATATCGGCGACAAAAATTTCGAAACATTTTTTAAAGATGATGCAATTTTTCAGCTTAGCGGAAAAATAACCGCAAAAAAAACGCTTTTGAAATTTAGTGATGAAAGAGAATATATAGAAAATTATATTTTCTTAAAAAATAAGCTTGTGCTCTATTTATTCTTTTCATCATGTTATCGGCACAAATTCCTTCATGAACATTGTATCCTCTAGTGTGTATTTTAACAAGTTAGAACAATTTCTTAAAAATATCCCCCATTTTGAAAGAAAAAAATTATTTTTTCAAAAAGATGGTTTACCTACACATAGATCTAAACGTCTGTATGGTTTTAAATTAAAAATTTTTGCGATTTAAAAATTTACAAAGATTTTCTATTGAACAATAATTCGAAATGCAGTTTTAGACCCGTCAAATTTTTATATCTGGTAAATGATAAAAAAATAAATCGCCTTTGGACAGATTGAAATAAAAAAAGATTAGAAAACTGCTATTCCCATTCTATCAACGATTTTCGATGGAATAACTCAATAATGTGTGAAAAAGTATCTTTCGCGGGTAATTAACGGCAAGAAGAGTGGTTTCGGGTCACCTAGAAAAAACTGTTGTCAAAGCGCTTCGCGAAAATCATTCTAATCCTTAAAAACAATGTTAACATTGTATGGTTTTGAATATCTTTGTTATTTGGGGAAACATGTGTTGCGTTTTAATTCACATACCTTTTACATTTAAGAAAACTCAAAACTTTCTAAAAATTAATGACAATACTATTATTTAACACATTTTTATTTTTCATCTTTTTACAAGAAGTGACTTTATTAATTGATTTGAATTTTTTCTTTATCCAACTATCCAACTAATTTATGGAATAAAATATTTGAGTATGTAAAAAACAGCAATACTCCTAAATAAATGTGAGGGAAATACATGAAAAGGAAACAATAAATCCTGCTACACAAACTTTATTTTGTTTAGATAAAATCGCATTAAACGAAGGAATTATTGCAATTGATCCTTTATTTTGCTTTTTTATATATCACAGTTGTATTAAAAAATAAGGATTATTAGAATTATTTTTTAAAATTGGATTTCCATTGTGAAATTGAGTTTGAAAACACGAAAATATTCATGTAATTCTTATTTTTAACTCCATATTTTGTTCAAGTTAACTTTTAGAAAACTTTTCAAATTTAAAAGTATTATCCACATCAATAATTTATGAATTCACTTTATTTAAAATAAAATGACTCTACTATTTGTAAAACTAACCAAAATTTTCAACTCAAAATTTGCTTTTTTTTTCGTAAAGTCTATCGAAAAAGAAATTGAACAAGCCTTTAATGTGAAGCGAATCAAATTCATTGTTTTTAAAGTTTATTTTCAATATTTTTTTCAGCTCTTAAAAAGATTTGGAAAGCGAATTGATTAAAAAAGCTGAAAATGAATGATCACGCAGGGAATATATTTTCGAGTAGCGTTAAGCATCGCTGTTGGAATCCGAAGTGACAGGCGAAAACATAGGTGATTGAACGCGATATGTTGATGCACAGTAATAAGGCGTACAAGTTTTTTCTTATTACCCTTTATTTTTTATTGTTCTAGCGATGAACTTTACAAAGCGGCTTTTCTCGATTCTCCAACTTCGCTTTAATGCGGCGAAATCTATAAAAATGTCATGGTTATGGATAACAGCAACGTTTTCCGCTCCTCTCAATAATGAATGGTTTGTTTCCGATAAAGTTCGGCGTCAGTGATGAGCTCGACGGACAAACGCGCGATTGTTTTCATTGCTTTCCTTTTAGTTTTTCATTATTATTTTAATTATTTTTTTCTTGTTTGAATATTGACAGAAAACAATTAAATCAAATTGATTTATTGCGTGATAAATTGCTGGTGCTATTTTATTGCTTCTGACTTTGCTTTTCTTTGCTTTATTTTTGGAAACTAACTATAAATAATAAATTTTAAAATATTTGTAAAAATTTTCTCTCGCAAAGTTCGATCATAAATTTTCCATTCTTATAAAATTATAAAACAGAAATAATTTTGTGTTTCAAACCTTTTAGTTCTTATTTTAATTTAATTTGTTTTGGACGAAATCGTAATATGATTAAATATCGAAATACTTTCAGTAAACATGAAAAATAACACCGATCTGGAAGTTTGTATAAAATTTTCCATTAATTCATGCAGGCAAAATGGCTTATTCATATTTTGAAATAAATTATTTGCACAGTTGTTTTACAAAATATAAAATTTTGAGTAAAAATTGTTTAAAGGATCGTGTTCTCTTTTTGATAAAATTAAATTATTTGAATTTTAAAATAAAATTTCGAATAATAAATTAAATTTATCTTTACTGTTTTATATAAAAATTTACTTAAGATTTATAATTTAAAAATGATGATAAAAATCTTTCACTTCTTTTACCAATTTCAAAGGATTAAAGAATGAAAAGAAAATTTATGAGTTCAATAGGACAATTGAATTTAAACTACAAAGATGAATAAACAATTTGAGCAATAATTTAATTTTCATTGTAAAAGATTAAAAAATTATCTGAATGAAAGAATGACCTGAAATCGGCAACAAAAAAGTGTAAAAACGATGTAAAATAAACTCTGTGTCTTTCATGGATTGTGCTTCGAAGAATATTCGATTCTCATAGCTTTTGGCATCTTAAACTTTTTCAACCGTTAATATCATTTACCTCATGTTTTAAACCTTTAAAAATCAATAAAATCGACCACTTCTTAGATCGATCGTTATATGTAGTTTTTCTTACAATATTTTTATCACGATTTGCAAATTTTTACCACGGATAAAATAGAGCAACTCTTCTGAAATTTCTCTGTAATGTAAATATCATAATAACTACAAATGTTATGTCAAAAGAAATAAAATAAATCAATAATAAATAAATCTCTTGGGATTTGCTCTTACAACATTTTTAAAATGATTCAAAAAATAATAAAAATTTAAATAACGAGAGATTTATAAATAAATAATAAAATATATGCAAATATTTAATTTGATGAAAAATATCAATGAATCCAGAAACTCTCCAGTCAAAATCGTATTGAATATATATAGAATTTCTTCAAAATGGCTTTTCATGCTTTTTATTTTTAGGAAAGCCTTTTCGAAATGTTCTAATTCAGTTTGCTTGAAAAGTTTGCATTTAAACTTCTTTCTTAAATAAGATAATTTAGAAAAATGAAATTATTTATTAAATTATTGATTTTATTTAGGTTTGAGTCCATTAGAACAAAAAAAAACGGAGCAAAAACAAAATTTATGATCAAAGTGCTGCCTGCAATAAAATTTTTCATATTTTAAGATTTTTTTGCTTATTTTTATGTTCAAAAAAGAAGAAAAATGTTAAATATCAAATCGTTTGTATTTTATTTGCCGATCTTTTTATTTATTTTATACCTTTGAACACTCGATTAAATTCTTAATTTTTCTAACGCGAAGCAAAATTATCAAAGCTTTTTGGAATCGCGTTTTTCAAAAGCAAATATCGTTTTAATTAAACGCGATTCTCTTATTATTTTTTCATAAGCAACATTTTTTTAAGGCTCAAGCGCATAAAAAAGTGTTACTGTGTGAGAAAATCTTTAATTGAGCATAGAATGCAGCTTGAATGTAATTTAGGTTTAAAAGTTTAAATATCTGCTTTGAACTAAGCCTTTGCTGATTAAGATTTAATTTCGAAGAAAACGAATTCTAGTTTGCAATTTAGAAAAGAGAGATTTGCACATTAAGAAAGCAGAGAAAATTGTTTAAGTCTACAAATAATGAAAATTTGTATTTTACTTAACTCCATTCAACGTGAGCAGCTTGCTTTGACTTAAAAGTGCAACTTATTAAAAAATAATTTTCTTTTCATTAAAACTTCGCTTCAACAATTTAATACGTTATTCACACAATTTCAAATTTCAGCAGTCAAAATGATGCGTAATCATTTTGAAAGTTAAAAAATGTGACAAATTCTAAACTATTGGGGTATTGAGTAATTAAAATCGTATGAAAATGAGCTAATCGAAATCAGCAAATTAATATCTTGTAAATAAAATGTTGAGACAAACGTATAAAATTCTTGAATTATGAAAATTCGTCTCTGTTATTCAAATATAGAAATAAATTCATTAAAAAACAATTGCATATTTTTAAACAAAAAAACACTTCATTGTGCACAGAAGTGTTTCTATATTTTTCTCTTTTTGGTTAAGAATCAAGTATTTTTTGAAAATTTCAAGTTAAATAAAGTGAATTCAATAATTGTAACTGAATAATTGAATAGATTTATTAAGAAAAGGTGTATCGAACGTTGTTCATGATTGTTAGATAAACTCTTTCTTAATAAGTCTATTCAATTATGAAACCCAATCAAGAATAAATTTTATTTTTGATTGTTTCTTGCATGAGAATTTTTCAGCAATACAACTGAGCAATGATAAACTTGTGATTTTTTTTAAATTCGGTCTCTGTTACCTCCAAAGATCGCCTATAACAAGTTCTACATCAAAAACTATGCACAAAAATAACGTAAAAATCGATTTTTCGTTTTTCGTGCGTTAGTACTGTCGCTTCTTTCTTCCTTAACGCTACGAATATATTCTAATATTGGCTCTCTTTTCTATAGAATTACTTTTCGAATTCAAATTATATTTAAATATGTAAATTAGAAAAAATTTTGAGTTTGAGGTGCTTCTAGGTATTTTTTAAAAAAACACACATTTTGAACACATAATTCAATTTATTCACATTTCTTTTAAGCCCGAGCGTCAAATTTATCTTTAGATTAAATTGAGTTTAAATAATTTTTGCAATAATTGTTCAATATTAATGACTAGAAATATTGAATAAAAGATTAACTTTCACAAGAATGTTTGATTTTTTAATAAGCAAAAAAGTCGTCGGAGCAAACAAAACTTAATTGAGTTTGCTTTTTAAGAACTGCAATATTAAGGTGATACGCTTTTGTTTTAAAAAACAGTTTTGCATTGAGAATTGCAAATTTCATTAAAAACTGCATACAATTTACATTTGATTAAAGATACACTAGTTCATCTCCGTTTTCATTGAAATGAAAATTTTGCAATTTTCATATTTTAATAAAATTCATGAAATCGTTAAAAGTCACGCAAAATGATGTAAGGTAAAAAAAAATTTAGTTCTGCAAGCACTTTGCCTGACTGGCTTTGCTTATGTGAATGTAGAAAATTTTGTACGAATGTAAAAAAATTGAATTGTGTGAATTCTATGAATAATTTAGCAAGCTAAATACTTTATCAACTTTTTTTAAGCTTAAAAAGTCTCGTAAAGATTGTAGATTTTCGCTTTTGAATATTTTAACTGTGAAAATTTTATTCAAGAATTAAAAATAAAAGATGAAAAGATTGAGACCTAATTTGGTCATAAAAAATGCCTTAATTTACAATTTGTGTATTTTTTCAAAAGTTTTCTCAATTTTTGTAATTAATTTAGAAATTAAAACAATTTAAAATTTCAGCTGTTATAATCAGTTAGAAAGAATTTATTTTTCACTGCACATTGCTACATATATTCAATTACTTTATCATTTTTATTATGCCTGCGAAACTTTAGACATAATCTTCAATTTGAAAACTGCAAAAAGCATTCACTCGAACAAAGTTGAATCTACATAAAGGAATTTAGTTCATAAAAGCGAGCTTGACGAGTTTTATTTTTCCGATCGTGTCCACTTTCATTTACAGAAAAAATGATGGCAAAAAATCATTTCCTCTCAAGGAACGCGTGTATTTAATCTTTTACTCTGCAGAATAAAACCGATCGATTTCGAGAAAATGCCTCTGAAATGTCATCTTTTCTTGCATTCGAGTAAATTAAACTTGATCGCTTGAAATTGCAAAATGAAATGAAACGCAATGTGTAGTTAATTAACAGCACATACTTTTTAAATACCTTCAACCAAAAACTACACACAGTTCCGTTAAAAATGAAGAGAAAATGGTGCAAATGCACAGTGAATCTTTTGTTTTTAATTGAACAAAGTGTATGTTTAAAGCGAAATTAAGTTAAAGAGTTAAATCAATTTTGTTATCAATTTTAAAATCGATGCCACACTATTATTATGCATTACTGTACCACCACAACTATTATAATGCATAATTATAATATTAAATATTTCATGAATTAAACGCATTTTTGGCCGATATTCAACTGAAGAATGTAGGATTTATTATTGAATTCAGTTGAAATTAATGCTAATAACACTGAATGATTTAATTTCGCAAATTCAATAGCAGTGAAATCTACGTTTAAAATTTTATCGAACGCTAAAAATTGCACAGCTCCTGGCAAATATAATGCGATAATTTGGATTTGATATGGAAAATATTGCAAAACATTTTGGCGAGAACTGTATACTCACAATATATAATATATATTACATACAAATTATATATTGGGATGATTTGGGCCTGATCGTCACAAGAATTGAGGTTCAATTGGTGCACAATGGATTTTATGGTTAAAATCGAAACTTTATTATTTACAATTACATAAATATAAAAATAGTTTTGTTGCGAGAAATACACAAGTTAATAAGTTTAACAAAATACGAAAAAGCAACAAAAATACTCGTTTTGTCGTTGAGAGAAAGGGTAAAGTTAGGCACGCTTCTATGCCTAGATCTTTGAAATAGAAGCAACTAACTTTGTTGAGAACTTTGAAATTGAGTTTAGCAAAACGCTCGAATTGCATTGAACACAGTGTTTTATTCACAAGTTTAGCTATCGCAATGGCTATAGCCGATTTGATCATTCTTTACTGCAGTAGCAAAGACAGAAATACGAAGATACACGGGAAAATCTTCGTACGCTAAATATTGCTGATGTGAGTGGTGTTTTGGATAACGTGCACTCCACAATATGCTTTAAATATGAATGTTTACTGCGTTTTTTATTTCATGTTAAAGAAAAATCTTATAACAAAATATAATAAATTCTCTCTCTTTGTGTATATTTATTTAAAGAAAGATATAAGAACACATTAAAAGTTTTCCTAAAGTCATAAAAGTTTTCTCTTCTTTATTCTTTCAAAGGAAAATTTTGAGTGAAAAAAGCGGATTCTCAATAGCTTAATTTAATGTTCAGAAAAAAATTTAATAACGGTATTTGCATAGTTGACTATCGTTTCTAGCATCTCAAGTCATTCATTTAATTCTATTCGCCTTACTCCAAGAATGCTTTACTTTAAAGAAACTCGGAAGAAAAGAAAGGCAAAAAATTGTAATCACATTACGAACCAAGAATAACTTCATTATTGAATTCATTGAATTCGCTTCAAATGTAAACGAACGAAATTTGAATAAATTTTTACTTTACAAACACACAAAATTGAATGTTGATTGCTCTCTTACCGTCGCTTTAAATTCGCTACTCTTTTCACTTAATTGAAGCAACGTCTTCTTGCTTTTATTTCGTCGCGAACAGTTAACTTTATCAAACTGACCTCATAATTTTTATCGATCGCTTTCCACTTTCATTTTGTGGAAAATTTGATTTTGACAAGAAGAGAGAGAAAAACAGCGAAATAGTTATTCTACTTTTCCGATGAATTTTCACTTTTGAAATACGAACGCTGAAAACGATAGCAAACAAACGATAATCTCGCTTTTCTTTACCTTCGCTGAAAAAATAATGCCAAATACACACCTAAAGAATGAAATTGATTTCCGTTTTCTTTTTTTCGCATTGAATACAGCAACATTAAATATAAAGCTTAAAGATTTCTTTTTTCTTTCGCTCGAAACATTTAGCGATAAAATAGCTTCGTGTTTTTTTGATGGAGAAAGTTTTCTAGGAAACGCCGTTTGCGTTGAATTATCTATCGCGCAGAGAAAAATGGATTGAAAAGAGAAAATTTAAAATAACAAATATCGCGAATACTTCTGATATAGACTCGTGATTTGTAATACACGACAACTCGACATGCAAATCCCTACACAATATTTTCGCTGAAATATATATTTTTATACTGATTTTATGTGGATAATGCGACAAAAGAACGCATAAGCTACAACACTATAAGTTTCACTGTTTTCACAAATGCATAAAATTGCATTTTGCTTTAAATGCGCGATCGCTATTCGAAACTTTTTAACTTTTTTTATTCTCGAATTTCGTTTCACTTTTGCTTTTTCTGTAAAAGTAATTAATTTACATGCTATTACACCAGCTTTCTTAATTAAATGTCAAACTACACTAAGCAGAAAAACAATAAGCGATTTAATTTGCTATGCAAGCAAACGCATTGAACTATGCGTTTGTTCTTGCGACGATAAAAAAAATAGAGACGAATAACATAACACGTTTAAAAATGTTGGTGAATTGTGTTTCAAATAATTCACATAAACATTTCAAGAATTTTCCAAATGTGTGACTGGCAAAAGATAAAACGCTGATCTCAAAGCACCGAGTGCGCCTTTAATGATTCCGGTTTACTGCATTGAATTGTTTGTTTTAAATCATAGTAGCAATGCTTTTTTGAATAAGTAGCTCTTGACAAAGCAGGTAGTAAAAATATACAACTCGTGGTAACATTAATAAATTTAAGTTTTATATGGATAAGATTTCATTTAACTTGGACACGACTGTACTACGGGGGACATAAAAAAGTTTCTTGCAGCGTCAAGCATACTTTACTGCATTATCACAAAACTAGCATTTTGTTTCATTTTAAAAGTAATGTTTGAAATCAAAAAGACGATAAGTTAGATAAGAGCATAAAGATAAGATTTCTGTTAAAACATTTTTTATATTTTATGTTTGAGGGTAATTTTTCGACTACTTACATAATTACATTGGACTTTTGCTTTGTTTGCCACCTTTTTAACCATTTTCTCTCTGTCACAATTGAAAAACTGACACCACGCGAAATATAAACTACTGAGTCATTTTCGCCTTAAACTCAATGATTTTAATTTTCGTCGTATGTAAGCACTGTGATATTAACACAAAAATGAATTAAATAAAACACTGCTTTGAAAGCACGTTTTTCAAAATCAAAATCAAGCATGTCCAATGTGACGTTTTGTGCAATGCAGTGAAGTATTCTTTAAGTTGTAGGAAACTTTTTTC
>NCKU01001386.1:0-26074 GCA_003675995.1 Dinothrombium tinctorium | reverse complement strand
TGGCATTTTTACAAATTTATAACATTTTTTCACACTTTGATCTATTAAATTTAAATCGTTAGTCACTTAAGACAGCCTTTTAATTTTTTATTTTTCACACAAAATAAAAACTTGAAAATATGTTGCTTTTCATTATTCTTTCAGTACAATTGAATGTTATTTTCAAAAGTTCAAAATTGATTTGAATGAGAAAATAATTGTTTCTGTTCTGTTGGATTGCATTAATTTTTGTAATATCTTTCTCACGCTTTCAATGGTATTTATAATGCGTTTTCGCGGCCCTCAAAAGTTTGCATTTTTTAAGTCAAACGACAGATTTACTGATGAAAACAAGTGTAAATATTTACAATGGGTTCTATTGACGAACACGTAGTTATGTTTACCACGAGTTAAATCTTTTTATTTGTGAATTAAGCCTAAAATTTATTTTTACATCAAAAATACTTATTTAGTGTTTTTAAACCTATTTTTGATTAAAAAAATGATATTTGCCGCACGCAAAAATGACGTCGGCAATTGTTTTTCTCGTCCTCGAATTCATATAAAAAAGTTGGTTTGACAACAGGTTAGGTGGGACAGTTGAAAACCTTCCCTTGTGAGAAAATGAATCTTCTCAAAAATTTTTTGCTGTTTCTCATAAAGAAACCTCATGATTGGTTCCTCAACTTTTTTGACATGAATTGATTCTAATCAACATACCAATTGTGTACTTAACGAATCAACGGGTGCTTTGTGCAATTTATGGTACTTTTGAACGTCTCAACCAATTCTCTTCGGGTTTGTTTGAAATGAAAGAGTCTCTTTAATGCTATTTGTTTGTACAAATTTCAAACTTCTTGTTTTGTTATTAGCTAACAAATTTATTTTATTGAGCTCTACCAACCTTCATGACCTCAAAGGTTTAATTAGCATTTGAAAACAAATTTCATTTGAAACAAACCCAAGGAAATTGGCTGTGACGATCAAAAATAACATGAAAAAAAATTTAATAGAAAGTTTTCACGTTAAAAAAACGTTGCACCTCTGATAGTTGATAATGATGTGAGATTAAACAAAGCACTTTCTGATCCCTCTGATTCGTTAATGTTATACGGTGTTTTGGGTCAAATCGCATCAAAAATGGTGAGAAATCATTCGTGAGATTGCATGTCAATTTCGAATTATCTTCACATCTGCTTCGTGACGAGTTTCAATTGAACAGAGTGAATAAACATAATTTTGCGTGCAAAAAAGAAAGCTTTGTGAGCAGCTTTTAAAATTGACCATCGTAAGAGTAGACACAACCAACATAATCACTTTTTCATTAAAAACTGTAAATAATGTCTTAATATTGCGTTAGCTTGTAGTATTTGCAAATAAGTTATTAAAATAAATCAAAATTATTTTGAAATAAATATCTCAGTAACAATATAGAATTTTATCGAATTCAGTTATATCTATTTGAATAATTTAGATTTAATAAAATCAGCTTTGAAACATACAATTAAGTTTGAGTTCGCGAATATTGCGATTTTATTCTTTACATTATAAAAGTTATTGAGATTGTTAAGAAAATGCATTTTTGTTTATGACATTGCTTCTAAAATTTGAATTAATTTATTTTTCTCATGATTTCGGAATCAAAGAAAGCATTTTGCAGTGATTCTAGACTTTCAGCCTAACTATCAAAAATTTTTACTAAACTTTTTATCTGTCAAAATTTCTAAAAGCAAATCATAATAATCGGCAAGTTCAACAGGTTTCTTAAGTAAGCTTTTTCCGTGAAGCAAATGGCCTGATATCTTATACATGATAAAAATCACATTATTAAAACAGAATATGAAGAGCAATGGGCTCCATTCAACAAAAATCTGTCTCAAATTTAATCATCTTATATCTTTTCTGATAGTAATTAAATGAAAAATATGTTTTGAACCTACTGAATTTCGCCAGTATTCCTTTTTAATCGTCAAAGACCTTTCTAATGACTAGACGTCGGACTTTTATGCAATAAAAAATTAAAAATATTCATGATTTATGCAAGAAAAAATTTTGAATTATGCAGTAAAATATGCAAAACAAAAAATTTACAACAAAAACAAATAAGTGCCATTTCCAAATTTTCTAAAATGATTTCTATCGGTGATCAGAGAAAATAACTTAGCAAAGAAACATATTTTTCTCCATCACAGCTTTTAATAGAACAATTTTAAATTTTTCTATTTAAAATTACAATAAAAATTTTTAATAATTCTGTGAAACCTCTCTACAACAGGCACCTGCGGTTACAAAAAACTAGCTATTATGAATAGGTGGCAGTTCAGGAGAGGATATTGTTAATTGAATTAACTTAGAAAAGCATTTTATTTTGTGAAGTTGAGGGAGGTTTTTCTATTTTTGCAACCGGATCTTCAGAAAGTGATTTTCCAATTTCTGTAATTTTTGCGAAGCCTTCATTTTTTCAAAAACACTTCGGAACTTTAACTTGAATTATTGAATCAATACTTTTGAGCATTTGATTTTTTTATTGAAAAATTATACAAAAATCAGAATTCCACAATTTGAAGTTATACTTTTCAACATTTTTTAAATGAAGAGAATTGTTTTTTGAATGAAAATGAAGAACTTTGTGCTTTTAAAATGATGAATACACATCTAAGTGAGCTAAATTTAGAAATAATTTTCAAATTAATTGAATTTATTTAATTTTAAAAGCACTTATCTAACAATGTATTGTAAAGCACCATATGCCCTTTTGAATTAAATTCATTCGATTATTTTCAATTAATGTTTAAAATATTAATCACACTATGAATGACACATTATTACAAGTTAGCGTTAGAACAATTTTATTTGCCTTGTTCCCATGAGACGAGGAAAAAAATTTGATTAAATTGATCTTTTAGCAACGAGTAAAAAAAATCATAATGGAACTATCATTTGTACTAATTTAGGTTAATGAATATTTTTGTCAATTGCAATTTTTTTATCCAAAAAATGAATGCTGTAAGAAAAATCTTTATACGAATAAAACATGTCCAAACTGAACTTGCACAAAGTATTATTGCTGACTCTCGCGTGCAGTAGTGATCATTTCAAGATGAGCTCTGGCGCAAACTTAGCCTCTACTTTCACTCTCTCATAATTCATGTTTTCGTCAAAAAGTATTTTTCGACACAAAAATTATCGATAAAAATGTGAGATGCTCTCAAAAAAATTTTGTCCATCCTATGGGAAAACCAATGTTAAAAAACCATTGAGTTCAAAAACTATTAGTTTTTAATTTCAAATAAAAAATGAAAACTTTGATTGTATCCTCCATGACTAAAATTTAATTCTTTTTGTGTTTAATTCAAAGAAGGCTTGAATGCACATAAATTCAAAGGAAAAAATTTTGAAATAATTTTTAAAATCTATTTGAAAATAAGCAAAGTTTTTAAAAGAGTGGACAAAATTTTTTAAATAAGGGTATACAAAATATGAGGTTATTCAGAAATTGCCCACACTGTACATTTGAAAACATATATTCAAGCAAGACAAATTTATTGTTCTTTTTAAGTTAATTTTTGTGCAAGTCCAGTTTGGACAGGTATTATGTAAGAATAATCCTTGTAAAATTACTTTAAAAATTACTAAGTATTGCAAAAATTTATATGCTTGAGATGATTTAGTACTTATAACTACTTTTTTATTTAGTACTTAGTACTAAGTGTAGATTTATAAACGAATTAGCTTTTAAGGAGAGGTGCAAAGTAAATATAAAACAATGTAACGCAATATAAAATTTTAGGCAACTTCGTTTTATTTTAAATCAAATGACAGATTACAATAATCGTGCCTTCGGTTTAGCTGTAGTAAATCTCGGTCTGTGGTAACTTCTATTATATCGCACAGGCAGCGGGAATTTAATCTTCGAATCGTGGAACTGACGAACATGCGGTCGGCGACATTTACTTGCTGGAATCGCTTCCACACGAATGATTTGAATTGTGTCCGCTCGTGCACGATGACGTGCACCCATATCTCGATCTAAATGATGGAAAATTGCTTCAATTCAATAATCATACTAATGTTAACTTACAGCATTGAGTGACTGCAGCCGAAATCGACATGTCACGATATTCGCGGTACATGTTGTGTGTACCCGTTCTCGAGTTGTATCGCAACCAAATACCGTAGTTTTTCACTTTATCATTCGGATTCTTTTCGGACACTTCTTTCAATTCGACAATTTCACCGTTTGTTTTCTTGATTTTCTTCAAACGTTTCAAAAAGTACCAAAAGCGAGACTTAGCGACGACATGATCGGGCGCATAGATTGTCATACGATACAATGGTGGATTATGCTCCTTGTCGGTCGGCAATCGTCTGCCGATGATTTTAAATCGCCGAAGCTGTGTGAAAAAAAACGAATCGAAAAGGTTAGAGACCGGAGGGCGAATTGAACGAAGCGAATGCAAACCTTCTTTTCCGTCTTTTTAGTAAAAAGCAGCGAAATAACGAAAAAGCACACAAAGGTAGTCGAGCGAAAGGGAGAAGAGTTAAGCGTTAAAAGAGAATGTTTTGCGTAAAGAAGAAAAGCGAAAAGAGAAGAACTCGAAACATACCTTTCCACTCGCTTTCATTTCCAATGCTTTCGTCCGCCGTTTTTTCACGGAAAGGGAAGTCGCAGCGTTCGCTTTTCGGGAGCGTTCATTAATCGAGATTAGCTTTCGTGCGAATAGCAGTTTGCTTATTTCCACGAAATGAATGCATGTGTTTTGTTTGTTTTCGTGCCTTTAAAATAATTCGATTTAACTTTGACTTTAACTTTATTAATTTAAAATGTAATGTAATGTTTTTTATTTTAAAATGTATTTTTCGCATTTACCGTTCAAAACGCCTTTCCTTTTCGGAAAATGCCGACGCTTTCTTTGCACTCGAATCGATGTGCGCTCAGCTCTTAAACAGCGTAAGTGTTATTCGAAGTTTTAAAAGTTTATTTTTTCAAATTTTGAACTGATCGCAGACATTGCGTCACCGTTGCCGAAGCACCCCAATCGCGACTTATACGAACCGTTTTGGTATCGTTTTTGGTGCGAACAGCGCCTTTTCGAACCACGAATGAGCAGTGAAAGTGATAATGCTGCGAACGACGATCGCTTTTCAATGATTCTTCCACCACCCAATATTACCGGTGACCTGCATTTGGGTCACGCTCTTACTGTTTGTATTCAGGATGCATTGTTTCGATATCAGAAAATGATGAATAAATCAGCAAATTGTGTTTGGGTTCCTGGTTATGATCACGCCGGTATCGCAACGCAGTTAATGATTGATAAATTGTGTATCGCGCAATTCGGTAAAAGAAGCTATGAGTTGCCGAAAGAAAAGTTTTTAGAAATTGCAGAGCAGTGGAAAACCGAACGCTTTGATGCTATAAGAAAGCAATTAATGCGTTTAGGAGCTGCTCTTGACTTTTCTCGTGAATTTTACACTTTGGACGCTCGATTGAGCGCTGCCGTTGAAGAAGCGTTCATTCAACTTTTTGACAGAGGATTAATTTACAGGTTAGAATCAATGGTCAATTGGTCATACTTCATCAAATCAACAGTGTCCGATATCGAAATTAATTGGTTACAAGTAAATGGTCCAACAAAAATTAAAGTCCCCGGTCACAATGACCTTGTCGAATTCGGAGTTTTGCACAAATTTGCCTACCCTATTATTGATAGTAAGAAAAGCGAAGAAATAGTCATCGCAACTACACGTGTTGAAACTATGCTATCTGATGTAGCTGTTGCTGTGCATCCAAATGATACAAGATATTCCCATTTAGTCGGAAAAGAACTTTTTCATCCTTTAACGAAAGCGAAGCTGAAAATTATTGCCGACGAACGAGCAGATCCAAACTTTTGCACAGGAGCAGTAAAAATTACACCGTCTGAATCTCAAACCGATTTCGATATAGCAAAAGATCATAATCTTTCCGGTAAACCATATTGTGATGAAAATGCTTGTATTGTTTGTGACGAAATTAAATCTGAATTTCGGGCTGAATTAAATGGTTTAGATCGTTTTTCCGCAAAACTGAAAATTATTGAATTATTCGATAAGCTTGGTCTTTACAGAGGCTCTGAACACCATAAGACCAAAGTACCCGTTTGCTCTCGTAGTGGTGATATAATTGAAAAACGCCTACTTCCCCAATGGTTCTTAAATTGTAAAACAGTCTGCGAAGAAATAAAGCAACATTTAAACAATGATGAATTGCTAATAATACCTCAACCGCAAAAAGTTCGTCTTCTTAAATGGATTGAGAAAGAACAGGATTGGTGCATATCACGTCAAATTTCTTGGGGACATAAAATTCCTGTATACAAGGTGATTAGTGATCAAAACATCATTGGCTTTGTTGCAGCTAAATGCGAAACAGAAGCTATTGACAAAGCAGTGGCTTCATACAAAATATCTAAAGAATTCATGATTTTAGAGAAGGAAAAAGACGTCTTAGACACTTGGTTCTCTTCAGCTTTATTGCCTTTTACAGTATTTGGCTGGCCTAGAACTAATACATATGAATTTAAATCATTCTATCCGTTATCTGTAATGGAAACCGGTATAGACATTTTGAATTTTTGGGTCCTTCGCATGGTTATCCTGGCAAAATATTTGACGGGAAGATTGCCTTTTAAAAAAGTTCTTCTTCATGGATTGATATGTGATGTCAATGGAAGGAAAATGACAAAAAGCATAGGAAATGTAATAGATCCAAATGATGTTATAAACGGTGTTACTTTAGACGCTCTTCGCGAAAGAACTTTCAGTTACAAGACAAAAGGAATTTTAAGTGATTTTCAGCTTACACTTGCTCTTGAAAATCAGCAAAAGCTCTTTCCAAATGGAATTGCGGATTGCGGTGCTGATGCTTTAAGAATGTCATTATATGAAGTCAAAGATAAAACGAATGATTATTTAAGATTAGGCGTATATAGTATAATTGCAAATAGGAATTATGTTAATAAAATGTGGCACGCATTTATTTTTTTCCAATTAATGAACGAAATGAAACTTGCTAACCACAAGTGGATTCATAATGAAAGTGATTTGTATTGTTCACGAGCAAAGTTATCAACGATGGATACTTGGATAATTTCGCGTTTATCTTTTTTCCTTGAAAGTTGTCATAAGAACTTAGAAGAAAATAATTTTGAAGCAATACATGCTGCAATTAATTCATTTTGGATTAAAGATTTTTGTGATTATTACTTAGAGAGTGTTAAGCCAACATTTTATGCACAGCAAAAAGATGATGAGTCAATTTCACGTTGTTTAAATGTGTTAGCAATGTGTTTAAAAGTTGCTTTTGTTACAATACACCCATTTATGCCATTCGTGACCGAAGAGTTATACCAAAGATTGAATTTTGCAACAAAACCTGATCGGGAGCATTTTGAAAGTATTCTAATGGAAAACTATCCTAAAATGGAAGTATGGTCCAAATGGAGAGATCAAAATATCGAATCAAATATGGATTTAGTGAAAAACATTATTCGCAATTTAAGAGATGTAAGGAAAAACTATTTAGCAAAAATTGAAGACGAAGTCAATTTACTGGTATTTGTGGTTGCATCATCTGATATAATTAATCGTCTCACTCCTTTTGCAAACATTTTCCCGAAATTCACGCGAAGCAATATTTCATTCGTTGATTCAGAGAGAATTTCTGAGGATTTTTCAAAATGGGTTAACATTGTAGTGAATAATGATGCGAAACTAGTCATTAAACCTAGGAGTGAACTCGTTTTGCGAAAGTGCAATTCAGTAATTGAGAAGATAAATCTTCTTAAAGAAAAATTATCAACGCTTGAAAGCAAATCGTCAAAAAGTACTGTAAAAAAGGTAATGTAGTTAATTTAAATTCGAATTCCCTATTGATATCGTTTCTCATTACAGAAACAAATCCTGAAAACAATTCAAACAATGGAAATGGAACTGAAGAATCTAGAAAAACTTAAATATCTAACGGATCAAAATGATTTGAAGAATGAAGACGATCTCTCAGCGAATCAGATGTGAAAATAGTTTTAAGAAATTTTAATAAAAACTATCTATAAACTGATTTAAATATATTTATTTGGTTTTAAAGAGAAGGAGAATTGAAGGAATAGAAATAAGAGGGAAAGCAATAAAATAAAAAACTTAATTTTTTTTCTAGATTGTTAAACTATTTTAGCACAACTAACCAATTAGACTACAACTTTCCTGAAGCTATAAGTTTTGATTGTAATAGAGTTTGTTTCTGAATATTGTTATGCAATAAACCAAGATCTTTGAAATGATAAATAATTTATTAGGAAAGTGTTCAGATATGTCTAGTTCCTGTCTTGGGAACACACTAAAGAAGCAAAATTATTGAGGGATATTTATAAAAAAAGACAGAAGGATGAAAGTTTTTTCTTCAATATCTGATATAAAAAAGATAAAAAAGTGATGTAGTTTTAAACTCATAAAAAATCCTTTCTTATTTGTTATGAAACTATAGATAAGAATAAAATACAATAGATATTTTTAGTTTAGAAAAAGACATTTATCAATCTCAGGAATCAAAACGTTATTTCATTTAAAAATATTTAGAATCTCACTCGGAGTAAAAATGTCATTCAATTAACGTTTCTTTGCTCTTCTTACTATTGTTTTCATTTTGAATGCTACTTGAAGGCCCGATTGAAGAACAAAGCTTCGCGACGCCAGGATATTTGTTCGGCGATGGATTCATCGTATCAGTGATCGATGAAATATTATCGCAGTCATCTATTGTATCATCAGTGTTAATTGCATCATGTTCATCTTGTTGTTCATCTTCAGGTACAATATTAGGATCAAGAAATGCATACTTTTGTACGGATGCGGAATTCATTTCGCTTTCACTTTCATCGTCGTCGTCTTCAGGAGATACGAAAACAACTTGAAAAACGCATTTACTTTTCTAATTCAATAAAATTAATTGAAAAACGTTCGTGTTAAATATATCTTAACATACTTGATTGGTCAAAATCTCGGCAGCCTCAGAATGCTTCAATGATCGCAGATCTATCCCATTGACACTTAAAATGGCATCGCCGACATAAAGAGATCCACACCTAAGTTAAAAATGAGTTTATTTCCTAACTTTTCATTTAATAGAGATAACCTCGAAGCTGGAGTATTTCTGTGTATTTCAGATACCAAAATTGGAATTCCGTGTTCTTTACCGCCAGTAATTGATATGCCTAATCCTTCGTCATCATTACGCTCAATAACAACTTCTCGTATATTCCCAACACCTTGCCGAGTTTTAGCATATTTTTCGTACTTTTCAGGAGATTCACATTTCTGTCCGAGTGATAAACTTTTTCCTCGACAAGCTTTGACAACGGTTTTATGTCTATGAAGATGAATTTCAGCCTCTAACTGATTCCAAACTCGGTCTTGATCTTCACCTTTAACATTTGGTTTGCCTTTAAGAATGAAATGACTGTATGAAGTAAAAACAGCAATCTAAAAATTTACCTAATAGCTGAATTTGTTGTATACGACCAGAAAGCTCTTTATCTAAATATTTGGCAGCTAAACGAGCGCCGAAAAGTTCACTTTCGGCATTTAATAAACGCCTTCTTAACGTTATATTTTCCTTTCTTAACTGAACAATTTCTTGATTCATGTGATTCAATTGTCGAAGTTTGGTTTTCATATCATCGGTGGCACGTCGAAATAGATCATTTTGATTTCGCTTGGTGTTGTACGTATTGGCGATCGCATCCAACTGACGATTTTTCTCGTCCAATTCGCGCTCTAAAATGGATTTATCGCTTTTCACGGCGATCAATTCTTGTCGCATTTCACTCAACGTTTGATCGAGCAGTGAGTTGTTGTCGGCGAGTACCAAGCATTTGTGTGCCAATTGCGCGAATGTGGAACTAAGAGCGCTCATCATTAGCCTGCTTTCGATCACCACATCAGACTGATCGTCGTCCATTTGATTTAACAATACGTCCAAATCGACGTACGCTTTGTCGAACTCTTTCTCGAGTAAATCGAGCCATAAAACGCCTGCTTTTGCCGCTAACGTTCTTTGCTTTTCTGACATCGTTTTTCGTTTTTGTTTTGCAGCTTCTTTTATCTTCTTTCCTTTTTTAAAACGTCTTCTTTCCGAAAGAAAAATACAAGGCGTCGATTTACCCGAAAACAATTGTCAACTTTTCGCTTTCGACGACAACTGCCGCTTCAAAACGATGTCGTCGCCATCTTTCGCTTCTCGGCTTTTTAGGGATTGTTTTCGAACGAAGCTTTTAAATTTCGCAATTTTCAATTTTTTATTATTATTCAAAGACAAACATTTAATTTATCAAATTATTGAAATACTTTATGAGTGCTATTAAATGAGAGCATTTTTTAAATTTTTGCCATAAATTAGAAAAGTTGATGAGAAGCTATTAAAATAGAATTCGCGCAAGATTCTAATTTTTATTTTCACTTTTAGAATTTTTTTTTCTAAATTGTCTAAAAATTAAAATTTAGATAGAACAAAACACAATAGCTCCAATTTAAAATTTCAACATTAAGACTAACTAAGACTAAGACTAAGACTTGTAAGTAAATAATTTAAATGTCATGTTAACGGTTGACTTAATTGAGTTGAGTACACGAAGAGAATACAATAGCGACAATCTGTCGCGCTTCATGTGTCCAAAAGTGACAACTTTTAATGATAAATAAATTGTTAACACTTAGCCGGATTAATAAATCCGCTGTCCGAACATCACCGCGAGGGTGTGGACAATGTTGATGTTCAAAATCCCGACTTTGCAAGCAAGCAATTCAAGTTATTTCTAAAATTAATTTGAGGCTTAATTTAACTCACTATAACAAAATGTTTAATTCTAACGTTGATCGATCAAAAATTTTTCAAATTTTGTTTAGTATAGTATGCGAGAGAGCTCGATTTGTTTAATTTATTTTACTTTATGAGTAGCGAAAAGAATGTAGTTGTCACACTCTAGAAATTCTACAAGTCTTATAAAAATATTTTAAAACCTTATTTATCGCATAAAATCATATTTTTAAGAGCATAAATGTATAAAAATTTTGTGGCGTGTACGCTATCGCCGGTCTTGCAGCGCGATAAGCGGTATGCGTATCTAATATCTAATAGCACTATCTTCACAAAATAGGTGACAAATTCGTTTATCACACTTTGTCGTGCTTAAATAAATGTGCTCACTTATATTGCTACTCAGTAAGTGCCATTCCTCTAGTCAGTGCCACTCAATCAGTAGTCGCACTTTTAATTTTTATTGGGCACATTTCACTTTATTGTGTAAAAACTATTCGCATTCGCTGTTTATGTTTTTCAACTTGTTAAATTGTTATTCGATTTATTGCCAAAATTGGTGGATTCATTTATATTTTGCTTCTGTTAAATTGCTTGTACTTTGGTTTATGAAATAAATGATTAAATTTAAGAATTCGTTGCACACTTTCTAACCGAATTATTTGATACACTATGGCTCAGTCTTTTCAAAATTTCATTCTTATTTCATAAAATTTTGCTCTTTTAATCGCTTTCGTTGCTTTAAAGTTTACACGAAAATAATTCTCTAAAATTGAAGTTCGCATTAGTCCACAAATTTTGAATCACGATAAAAACATAAGAATAATCGTTTCTTTTTAAGTAATTAAATTTAAAAAACTAAATCACCATTTAATCGAATATGAAAAAGTGATTCGCTTTTTAATTTAAGTGTTAAGATTCATCATTGGCTGCAAATTCAGTGAAAAAGGTGCTAAAATACTCTACGATACACAGTCGCTATATTTTCGCGATTGTCACTTTGCTTCTATTTATAATACAAATTCAAATATTTGACGATAACAATATCAACAATAGTTGAATTTGTTGGTTTTTAATTAATTTGCAAACTTTTAAAGTTATTACGTATTTTGTTTTTGATGAAATATAAACAATACATTTTCGATATTAAAATTGCACCAATCCAACAGCGTTATAGTGTGAGGCAAAACTTTTTATTTCAAAAAAATGTTAACAAAACATTAGAAAGATTCAGAGGCTTTGAATCTGTCAGGCATTTGATATATAAGAATAAATTTTAATTTTTTCCTATCTTTTTCAAAATAATATTTTTGACTATGAAATTGTAGAATACAATTGAAACTCAATTAGTTGTTTTTGAAATTGAAATCGAATCAATTGTTGAATTTAATTTCGAAAAGAATCGCATTCTAATTGAACACTAGTCGCAGACAAAGCTTCTCGCTGCGAGTGTTGGTGTGCTCGTTATTGAAAGATGCGCGTAAAGCGCAGTGGTGTTCGATTGGATAACACCGCAGACGACTAGCAGTAAACACTCAGTAAACACTGCAAACAGTGAACAATTGCTGTGCATTCGTTCGACAAACACATGCATTAAGCGAGACGCGAACGAATCGAATTCGCAAAAGTTTGAATGCGAGCATTTATTGAGGCGAACGCCACGTGAAACAAATGGGATCGCAGCTATTGTCCATTCTGCGGCAAGGTTTTTGGGCATCGCTCACTGGCGGATGGTTTTATGACCAGCGTCAGTCTCATTTCGTAAACGTTTTTCATCTCTATATTTGGCTTCTTTTACTCTGTCTGCCGTTGACTTTTCAACTGTTTGTCAAACACTTACTTCGAGCTGCGCTCATTTCGTGGTCCATCTATTGCTCCATCGTTTTCATATTGTTCGTTGTGATTAAAACAAGCAACGCTTATTTGCATTATCTATACGATACTGGCGAATGTGTGCCTGAATTCAGTGAGAATGCAGACAATGAATGCTTCGAAGATAGCAACTGTAATAAAAATAACAGAGAAAATCATTGCATTAACAATGCACATCGTTTGGCAAACGATGAATTCTCCAAACGTGGCAAAGAAGACAATGACGCTGTCTTAACGCTGAGCGAAGCGTTTGAAGAAAGTTGCGCTCGATTTAATAAACTAATTGAACACGTCGAAGAAGTCGCAAACAGTTGTGGACGAGACAGCATTCCGATGAAAATTCTTTCGAGTCAACGGGGTGAAACAAGAGATGAATTGAATAATTCAGAATTATCTTCTTCAGCAAAGAAATTGAGCACTCTTCATGATAACGAAACCGAAATTCAACAATCGAGAGATTCGCAAGATGTAAAAAGTATTCAATGCAATATTACCACGAATCCGAGCGTCATTGATCTTGAAGTTGATGTACATCATCGAAACAGCTCTGGAAGCTCAATTGTCGCTTGCGGATCAGTCAGCTCTTCGTCTGCAGCCTCTGGAAGGTTGACCACGACAACAACCGTCGCTTCTGGAATCGGTATAAATCCTACTGATGCTAATAACACCGGTAATTTGGATGAAAACAAAAAATTAACTTCAAGTAAAAGTCATTCTTCAGCTGCAGGAATTGCATCCCGTGTTAGTGCTGATAGTTTATCAAATGATAGCTCCGAAGAGATAGTCACTACTCAGAGTGCCAGCTCGGAAGCACTTCTTAAAGGGAATTCTTACAAGGAGCTAGGGTTCATGGCTCAAGATCCTAGTGTGATGAGAAACATTGCATCTGGAAGTCATCAAGAACCACAATTGAGATCATTTAAACCAAATGTTAGAGGTGAAGCAGGTTTTGCAGGAAGAAGAGCACGAAGTGAGCTAGAAACAACCAACTATTATACTGGTGATACTAATCAGGGAACATTAATGCCACCATCGCATCCGGTCAGTCTAGAAGTTATTGGAACAAGCTGTGAATCAAGTGGTTTAAGAGGAAATGAAAATGAAAATGGGAATAGGACAACTCCTAAAAGAATTAAATTCTCTAGTGTTGAAATTTTAAATCATCAACGAAGAAGCTCTATATTACCCTCAACCAAATCAGCTTCCATTGTCAGTGATACAATTAATCCAATCGATGAGCTAAGCTCTGACGAACAGCCCAAACAAGAATCTGCAAAGCAGACTACAAACGTCACTTCACCCGTATTATCTGATTGTCGGCTTCAATCTAGTTTTGAAAGTAAAAGTCCAGAGGAAAATGAAGAGTTTAAAGAAGTTTTTGCAGATGATGACGAGCAAGAAACAGATGTTTCGTTGGTTGTTAATCTTTCCTCAAAGCAACCTTTAAAAAGAAAGAAAATTAAAAGTAAAAATTTTAGTCCTTGTAAAATGAGGTTAGATGCGAAGAAAAATTTGAAAGACTCTGTCCGAAAATCAAAAGTATCCCGTGAAAGCGGCTTATTAGATTCTTCTGTAAGCGATGAAAGCGACGAGAGTGATGAAAGTGGTGAAAGTAGTTGTACTCTAGACGATTGTTGGCCTGAAAGAAGAAGTTCTATAAGTTCAACTCAAAGTGATACTAATAGTGATAATGAGAAAAAACCGTTAACTTCTTCGATGAGCGAAGGAAATCCATCTATACGACCGCGTTCTTACAATATAAGTGGTGTAAAAGGTAAAAGACCTGGAATGGTTCTTTCGCCATCAACAAATGGTTCTCAGGAAATACGAATTCGAGATGTCTATCAACACAAAGAAAATGATAGATCTGATGTTGATCTAAAAAAGCTGAGGCTTGAACTCGATAAACGTATAAAACGACAGCATCAACTTCGGCGATACCGTTTTAAGAAAGTTGACAGTGGCGTTGATGAAATACAAGAAGGTTATCAACAATTGTCTGGAACTGAAGCTGGTTTATCTCCAAGTCCGATCCAAACAACATCAGGTTCAACAGCAGAAGGTCCTCCTGCATATCTTTTGGCGAGAATTTTGGCAACACCAGGAACTCATCTGGCCAAAAGTCACGATGACACGTCTCCTGGGGCTGTACATTGCTTTCAAGTAAATACAATGCAATTGAAATAATTAATTCTTGTTTTTTAATTTATATTTATTAATTTTTATTAATTTTGTCAGGATGAAAGAGGAAATTGGTTGACTTACATATTTGACGAAAATAGTCATGGAACTGCTCGTGGGCTAATGAATTCAGATAGTAAAAATTACTTCAATACATATTCGACATCATTCCCTACACATAAGTGGGATTCTTCTTCATCATCGTCAGACTCAAATGTTGTTTTAGATGGTCCTTCAAACATTCTTCACACACCTCGTCAAACATTACAGCAGCGAACATCAACAAATACATTTCCTAATGATGACAGTACCTCAAATCACAATTTGTCCCGCTTTTTAACGCCAACGAATTCTATGCTTGCCGATTCATTTCCAAGTGAGCATTCAGTTTCTAAGCTATTCTTTCAATTTTATTATTTAAATTTTAGCCTTTTCTCCATTACGTTCAGCTCGAAGGGTGCCTCAAAACGTAATACTTCCAAGCTGTACACATACATTAAATTCGAACATTGCAGATTTGTCTTTTTTGATTCAACCACGATTTCCCGACTTCGCTTCGCCTGAACCTACACCGCCCAAACGCAAACAATATTACAAATTGTGGATTCCTCCGTGTTTTAAATGGAAATATGTTAAAATTTGGTTCGATCGTTTGCACCTTTTAGCACTTTTGGATCGAAGTTTAACGAAATTCGAATTAATCATATCGATTATCCTTGCAGCGCTGGTCGCTGTATTAGGATCGGTTATGATTGAAAATGGTTACTTTCAAGATCTATGGTTGTTCTTGTTTTGTTTTGTGATAGCTTCATGTCAATACACACTACTTAAAAGTGTGCAACCCGATGCAGCTTCACCGACGCATGGTTACAACAGAATCATAATCTATTCGCGTCCTATTTATTTCATAATTGGTTGTTCGATTATATTTTTCTGTCATTATTACAACGAAACAAGACTTAATTGGTCATTTGTTGTTTACGATGTCAATTTTTTCGATCTTAAATTCATAAATTGTATCGGTGAAGTCACAAAAATTTTCATCTTAGTATTTCCCCTTATTTTTACTCTCGGTTTATTGCCGCAAATCAACACTTTCCTCATGCATCTTTTGGAACAAATCGACATTCACATTTTTGGAGGAACAGCGGCAACCATGGGGTTAACTTCATCATTTTATTGTATTTTTAGAAGTTTATTTGTAACCGCATTGCTTTACGCATTCGCTTTAATTTCAACAACGAAATCAGTGAATACGACACATATAGAGAATGACGTTGTTTTCTCTGTATTTTGCGGTTTTCTAGTCTTTTTTGCATATCATTTAAGTCGGAGTTCAAGCGATCCCACCGTTTATTGGCAATTGATCACAAAATACTGTTTTAAACGTGAACAACCCTCTTCAACTGAAAATAACTCAAAAGTTGAAGAATCAAATGAAGAATTGCAAGAGAAAGAATATGTTGACCCATTGCCAGAAAAAATGGAAAGAACCCTTCTGAATCGTTTAGAAAACGATATAATTCTCTCGATACTGATAACAATTTTTGTTTTCGCAATTCACGTTAGTACAATATTCACTCTTCAACCATACGTGGAAAAGTTCCTTCAAATATTAGCCGTTTGTTGGGGTGTCGCTCTTCATTACTTCCTCCTGAATTTCCGCAAAGAATTACCCTGGCTTTGTTTTTCCCAGCCACTTATTAAAACTAAAGAGTACGATTTGTTTGAAGTTAAAGGTGAAGCGAAACTCATGTGGTTTGATAGATTGCACGCTTGGATGTGGCTTATTGAGAAAGATTTTATATATCCGCTTGTGTTTTTGAGTGCCATCACTACAGATACTCCAATCATTCTTCGACAGTTCGGGGTTTAGTACGTTTTATTAATTTTTACTTTGTTTTTACTCTTAATTCTTTTTGTAGTTTTGGAACATTTGTGGTGGTCGTTTGCACGCTGAAATGCATTAGAAGCTCTTTCAATGACTCCTCTCACAATTATTTAATCCTTCTTTTTACTTACCTATTTTTCAAACACGATTTCAAATTCATTGAAGAGCCTTTCCTCATAAATTTCTTCATAACCACAATCGCCTTCCACAAAGTATGTGAATGCTAAAATTTTTTAGAACAAATCTTTACTAATCTTTTTAATGTTTTTAACAGTTTTATGAATTTCTGCTTAAAATTCGCTTCATTGTGACTTATGTCGCTCCCTGGCAAATAACTTGGGGTTCAGCTTTTCACGCTTTTGCACAACCATTTAGTGTGCCGCATTCAGGAATGCTATTCATACAAGCAGCAATTTCTTCGATCCTCTCTTCACCACTTCAGCCACTTCTTGGAAGCGCAATATTTCTAACGTCTTATGTGAGACCAGTAAAATTTTGGGAACGTGATTACAACACGAAAAGAGTCGATCATTCTAATACACGTTTGATAAATCAATTGGAACGCAATCAGCTTGGAAATGATGATAATAATTTGAATTCAATTTTTTACGAACACCTCACGCGATCATTGCAGCATTCTCTTTACGGAGATGTTTTTCTCGGAAGATGGGGACCTGTTTCGCAGGGTGACTGTTTTGTATTGGCCTCAGATAATTTGAATTGTTTGCTGCATATAATTGAATTAGGCAATGGTTTGCTCACCTTTCAAGTTCGTGGCTTAGAATTTAGAGGAACATATTGTCAGCAACGAGAAGTAGAAGCAATCAGCGAAGGTGTAAATGAAGATGAGGGATGCTGTTGTTGTGAACCCGGTCATTTGCCCGGAATGCTTTCGCTAAATGCTGCTTTTAATCAGCGGTGGCTCGCGTGGGAAGTGACCAATACGAAATATGTTCTTGAAGGTTATTCAATTACTGATAATTCAGCATTATCGATGCTCCAGCCTTACGATTTGCGAAAAGCACTGATAACATACTATGTAAAATCAGTAATTTATTTCACTATTGTCAACAAGAGACTCGAAAAATGGTATAAATTGGATGCGATTGAGGCAATGGCCAGAGATAAGAACTTCGTTGATTTGGATATTACTTTCAATAACAGTGTTGATGAAGATTATGATTTGAGAGCTTCAGGAATAACAAAAACGAGTTTCAACATGGTTTATGGTCATTGGATTAAGTCTTGTTTAGCTCAGAGAAATTTAAATTTGTCAGAAACTGATAAAGATTTAGTCATTACACTTTGTTTCTGTTTAAGTTTGCTGGCGCGAAGAGCATTAAGTGCGGCTTCGCATCACAACTCGTTTAATTCAGTTGAATTTCTACTTTATGGACTTCATTCATTATTCAAAGGTGATTTTCGTGTTACATCTCCCCGAGACGAGTGGGTGTTTCAAGATATAAACCTTTTAAATATGGTTATTGCGCCAAGCGTTCGTATGGCTGTTAAATTACATCAAGATCATTTTATGTCCGCTGACGAGTATGACGATGATTTAACTTTATATGCAGCCATTACGAATTATCGCAAAGAATACGTTATTTCTCACGAGGCAGACCCAGTTTGGCGAAATGCGATCTTATCGAATGTGCCTTCTTTGCTGGCTTTAAGACATGTTTTCGATGATGGAACTGATCAGTACAAAATAATTATGTTAAACAAAAGATATCTCAGCTTTCGCGTGATCAAAGTCAACCGAGAATGTGTTCGCGGCTTGTGGGCAGGTCAACAACAAGAACTGGTTTATCTTCGAAATCGAAATCCAGAAAGAGGCTCAATTCAAAATGCAAAACAAGCTCTGAGGAATATAATAAATTCATCTTGTGATCAGCCAATCGGTTATCCAATTTATGTATCTCCACTTACCACATCATTCGCCGAGACAAACGATCAATTATCTAAAGTGATAGGCAAACCATTGAGTTTTGGGATGTTTCGACGATTTTTCATAAGATTTTGGAGTCGAGTGAAAACAAGGTGCGGCGAAGGCTGTTCAAGTGGAGGCACTGCTATTCAAGAGGATATTAATTCAGAAGAGATAATGATGCGATCAATTAGCTCTGTGAACTCTTGTCGACATCACAGGCAGGAAATTTGTCGTGGAGGTAATTTGAAACTTATCATAGCAATAATTTATTTCTCTTTTTCAAGCACCTCATCGAAGAGAAAGTTTAAATGAGTATGAATCATCGCAATTGCTCCAGAACTGCAAGTCGAAACCAATCAGACATCCGAGCCTCACTTATCAACAATTACATCTAAATAGAGACTTGACAATCACATCATCGACTTTGGTGAATTTATCTGCCTTTAGACCTCTGGACAGTGAACAAAGAGACCCGGTCGTTATTTTGTGATCATTACTTGAAATTAATGCCTATGTATTTACGGTCCGACCAAATTCCGACATCATCGTTCCAATTGTTAACTGCAGTAAAGGGCATTAAATTTTGCCATCAGAAAAAAGACTTTGCTGTTGAGGCAAAATTTAGCAGCCCAACTTGAGTGCTTTTAATGCCCTTTACTGTAAATAAGTAATAACTGTTTGTAATTTTGATTATAATTTGTTCGATTTATAATTAATTATTTATAATTAAAAATCGGAACTGAAAACAAAAACAAAATATTAGCTAAAAATTGCGAAACCAAATAATTTTTTTTTCAACGGACGCGAGAACATAAAACATTATCAATATCGTTATTCTGTTTCTTTCGAGATTTTACTAATTAAAACAACGCACGCGATAATACAGGAATAGTTAATGCAAACACAAGTAGAAAATATTTTATTGAATCATGAATACTGGAAATAAACCAAAAAAATCGAACTTATCGATTGATAGCTCGTTTCACTTTTTATTACAGAAGCAAGGCTAGCGTCAAAATGATAGTCACTTTGTTATCCTTAAATGACTCTTTGTTGCCCAACTAAAACAAATTTTTTATTGTTAAAAATGCTTTCTATTAATATGCTTACATTTGCCAACAAAATTTGCAAATTATCAACTTTTAAAAGTGTTTTCATACTTTAATTGCATCTTTACAATATTTTTCTTATTAAGTTCTTTCACTCGTAAACAATTTTTTGCCGTTAACTCTCCATTATTTTGCCTTTGTAAATTGTGCTTATTCTAAAGAAAAATGCTGCTTGAAACAATATTTTATAAGAATTTGTTATCATGTTATTTATTTGTTAACTTAATTGGACGTTTGAAAAAAACTGCGATCAACACTATTTGTAGAGAAAAATACGATTGTAAAAATTGTTTGGCTCAGCTTTTAAAATGATTTATTGTCAATAAATGGCCAGTGAAATCTAGTGAACATCTATTCAAAAAATTTACTCTTCATTATTTAGCCAAAAACTTTTAAGCCAATATTTAAATTTCAAAACAGCTTCACTGAGGGTTATTTGAAAGGTTGATCGGAAAAGCTTGTTGCGGTGATCTGTTGATTTCTTTTAAATATTTATGGGTAAACACCACGTAAATCAATGAGATAATGAGAAGCGCGAAAATTCCGAGCACTTGTGAAACGATCGAGTTTCGGTGAAAGCGCTCTTTCGCTTGACCCAAATGAACAAATTGTAATATCAATATGATTGTAAAGAGCACAGCGAACACCATATGCAAGTAGCGAAATAAATTTAAAATAAATTTCCATTGTTTTACAATCGACATCAAATAAGTGAAACTGATGAAGATGTTCAAGAAGTGAGTTACCTGTGAGCTCGACGCGTCGGTTATTATCGAATAAATAAATTGAATCAGTGAGACTTCAATGCTTAAGCTTGTGAAAAACAAAAGTATCCAAATAGATTCCATTTTTATAAGTTAATTCCTTTGACACTTCTTATCAAGCTTAATTTTTCAAGTTTTCAAAACCGCTTCCTGGGCACTCTCACAACGTTGCTTAAATTAAGAGAAATCATATTCAAAATGTTTTTTTGAGTAGCAACATGTCACTATATCTGTTGTGTTTGCAGTCAACAGTAGTATACTGCAATCATTAAGTTGATCGATACGAAAATGTTTTCGTGCTACTTTTCCAGAAAAGTTGTACAATTCGAAAATCAATATGAAAACAAATTGAACCGCCTTCAATCAAAATTACTTTTCAATTTTAAAATTTTCTTTGCTTGCATTATGTTTCGCATTCTTTATAATTAAGTTTACGAGTCAATAAAAACTATTTACTTGTTTTGTAACTCTAAATGAGCAGTTCAAAAACTTTTAAGATTATTATTTTATTTAGAAAATGAAAATTAAATGTTATAATCACCTGACTCATAAAATAAGATCTGTGTTACTCAAATTATACAAATTTTAAGCGATTATAAGAGGATAGCATAACTTTGAATTAAGTGGTTCTAATAATTTCGGCATCAGTAATCTCTATTTCACTTTATAGAGTTCTTAGAGTTAGTGTCACTCTTAAAAATGTCATATATAAACTTTATGAGCAAACAATCAAACTGTTTTGCTTATTGATAGAATCATTTACTGAATATCTGGCAATTTGCGCTTATGCTAAAAAAATCTTCAACTTCACTTTAAAATTTACTGAAATCTATTAAAACTAAAAAGTTTTTGAAATGGACAAATATCAAAGGCTGTAGTAATATGACATTGGTTCTTTGAAATTATAAACTTTACTTCTCGGTCAAATTTACTGTACTTTCTCACAATATGCTGCATGTAAATGTGTCCTGAAATTCGATTTTTCACATCTCAATTTGTTTCACTTTATACGCATGCTGCTACAAACTAAATCTTTTAAAATTCATTTTTAAATTTAATTTTGTTACTTACTTTGATTAATTTTTTTCATTTCAAAAAAGAATTTGCTAGACTACACTTTTGACCTCTTGTTTCTTTACTCCTTAAACTGTCACATTAGACCTAGAATTGATATTATGAAGATATACGGTAAGATCTAAAGTTCAACTCGGTTTACAGGATCAATTTAATTGTTTTAGAAATTAGATCCATAATAAGGTTGCGAAAATGTCGAAAAATTCAAATTTATTGATTTTTTTGCTAAACATGTTTCAAGTAAAGTACAATCTTTTGATACGAATGTTTCATTGCTCATTTACATTTTCAGAAAAATCACATCGCAACAACGATTGCAATTTTATTTTCATTTAAAGCGAGACTACACTAATTCAGAATAATTTTTTGGAAACAAAATAATCTTTTCATACAAATATAAACTCAATTATAAACTATAGACACAAATAAATGGAAAAATGATTGAACGCTTAATCAACGTACGGTTTCGAGCAAATTAATCACCTAACTCTATCGCTTAAAACTTGGTCTCAGTTTCACTCGTGTAGTTTTATTCATGATTATGTAATAAATAAAAAATTATAGAAGCGGTGTGCAAGAGATGACTTCTTAAATAGAATATTTGTGAGCAAAAAGTGAGCACGATGGCTAAGTAGAGCCATTAGCTTAAACGATGCAGTTGCTCAAGCATACCCTTGTAGTCGATGCTAGAGTCTACGTAGAAGGTGATCGCCCAGTAGAGAAGTCCGTTCGCCAGCATCGAGCCCAGTGAGGAGAGCGTTTGAATAATGCAAATAGCTTTGCTGTTATCCTTCCGTACATAATACTTTCTTTCGACAGCGAGATTGTTTGAAAGAAGAATCAGCGAGAAAACAAAGAGAACGCCTGATAAAGTTGCGACGAAGAAAAACAAGAAGCGAAAAGCGTCGATCCCTTTTTTCCAGTCTGCCACTGCGACCATGAAGTACATGAACGAGATGGCCATCCAACAATAGATAGGTACATAGAGGTACGTCGGAAAGTATATTGTGGCATAGTAAGCACAGGTAACGCCAAGCGCCAAGTATCCGATGCTAAAGAAGAATAAAAGTATTTTCGCGTTCATTGTTTTGTCGTTTTTAAATCGCAAGCTTTTGAAACTGCAAAAATTTTCAAGTTTTTAGAAAACAAGAGTAAGTAAGACAATGAACAAGTTTTGCGCACTCTTTCGCTTCACGAATATTAATTTCACGTTTAGGCTCACTTTATATTGATACGGAGTTCAAGAGACGATTCGAGACTTTTCGCAACGTAAAAAATAAATTCTAGAGCAAAATTAGCGATTTTTTTTTATTTTTTGATAGTGACTTCGAAGAAAACATGCGTTGTTACCGTTTAAATCTGATTGTACATTTTTTAACGGTGACGTCTTCTTTGTTCTTCATTCGCAGTATCTCATTTAGAGTCGCAAAAAAGTTATGATCGATCCATCCGCTACATAAACCGAAACGTCGTTTGCACGGTCTCACATTAGTGAGATAGTGGAAGTCGCTTATTTATTAAACTTTTTTGGACTCATTTTTAGTCTCTGTCAAACCATTTTAAAGCTTACTCTGTGAATTCATTTAATTATTAATTAAAGAAATATTCTACCAACACTTTTACATTTTACGCTTATTGAAAAAAAATTGAAGTTAATTGCAGTTGAGTAATCAAATATTCTCAAATATAAAATTTGTGTTCGACCATTAAACTGTTTTTAAGTAAAAGCTCATCTTTATAAAATTTTTCTGTTTATCGCTTATTTTATTTTATTTTCTATTTTTTCATCGACATTAGTCAAATTTATGGCAAATGAAACGATTCGATTGCATCACATCTCGTCGAAATTGGATAAATTTACGAAAATTATTAAATATTTGCTGCTCTTGCTAATTGTGTTGAGCATGCTTTGCGAAATAGCTAGCCTAATTCACAATTTGCGGTCATCAAATGCAACAACAAATATAAATGCAACTACCACTAAATCAATGAGAAAAGATGTGAGTGAAAAGCAAACCAAATATAATCGAATTAAACGTATTGTCATTTGCTCTTTGTCGTTGACATTGGAAGTGACATTGCTTATTGGTGCATTTTGTGAACAGTTTTGCATTTTAGTTACATTTTGCCTCGTCTCTCAATTACTTTTGATCACGGCTATTTCGACCATTTATTTCAATGTTGCACAAATAATTTTCTACTCTTTACTCTCGCTTTTTACTTTCGTATTTGGAGCAACATTAATCACCGCTCGCAATAAATGCATTGAAATAAGCACGCGAACTCATTCGAAATAAGAGAAACGCATCATCTGCTCTTACAATTGTGAGGAAGCTCAAAAATTTTCGTCGATTTATATCGTTAAAATAACTTTATATATCGACTTGATGGTATAGTTTATTTAAAGTAATTGAATTGTATTAAATTTCCTAAATTAATTGTATAAAATTTGCTAAATCGAATAAAAAAGGATTAAGATATTTTATTTTATCGAGTAGAAATGAATAAAATATAAATACTAACGATTTAATATGAACCAAGGATATCGCTTAAATCAAAATTTTTCCATTCGCTTTTTGACGGTTGTTTCTTCTTCTGTTCATAATATCTCACTGGTTCGGGCTCCCAACTTTGTATCACTTTCTTGGGCTTTCTTGGTGGCTTCCAGCTTTCGATTAAGATTTTTGGTTCTTCCCATCCTTTATTTTCCTCTTCAAAAGAGTGATGCTCATCATGTTCAGGTCCCCATCCTTTATGGTCAGACTCTATTTTGAAGTCATCCTTCCAGTCATCTGATTTCCATCCTTTAGAGTGTTCCTCGTATCCTCCAACATAATTTGGCCAACCTCTTGCGCCCAAAGAGCTATGCTCAACATGCTTTCTGGGTATTTCAAACGACTCCCAACGCTCACTTCTTATCAACGGAGTAAAAAACAAGATACATAAAGTCTAATAAAAATTAAAAATTCGTTAGTGAGTTTCGTTAAAAAAGAAACACAAACATACAATTAGCATTCTGATTGTTAATTCAAAATGTTCAAAACAATGTTTTGACTTCGAATACACTGTGTATTGAACACCTAAACACTACGAGCAACATTGTGTTTTTATATGAAATTTTTTGAGGTTTGAGTTTGTCTCGTCATTGGTTTTTGTTTCAACCAAATTGTCTGAATTGAATTTTTTATTTGTAATTAACGTTTTCCGTCTTTTTCGATAATTTCTAAAATGGCATAATTAGAATTTAATTTTCAACGGATATACATTATCATGACATTCGATATTCAAGACAAGTTGATTCAATATTACAAAATCGAAATTTGTTAAGGTTTTGGTTCCGAAAGCGAAATTCAAACTTGTCGCTGCAAAGCAAGAACGATTTTACTCATGAAATTTTAAATTCAAATAATGAAAGCAGCGACGTGAATTCTATACGGTGCTTAAACAAGCTTTTTTCAATTTGTGTGAATTAACTGTAAAAACTTTATAGATGAAGTAAATCTGGTTTTATTTTTTCTGTCCATGTAAATTTTTTGTTCACTTTAATGATTATTCTAAATATTATCTTTTTAGAAATTACATCAAACTTTTTATTTTTGAATGAATATTCACAAATATCTTTCGAAACATAATTTATAATTTCCAAACCTTAATGTTTTGTAATTTTTTATTTTTTAATGTCTTAATTCATGTGAAATTCTTTGAACTCATTTTAGCTTGAACTATTTTAGCTAAAAGTTGATTGAAAATATTTTTTTTATTTAAAATATTCAAAGATTTTGTAATTGATTTTATAATTAAATTTCCACTAAAAACATTCATATTTATTCATTGTCTTGAACGACAAATTTAGTTAAAAATATAAATAAAAATGTTTTTATTAAAAAACAAGATTTAATTCGAAAATTTTTTGAGAGCGTTTGAATGCCAAACAACCTTTGTAAATTAAATATAAAAAATTATAACACAAAGTGACAATCCTTTATTTTTAAAAAAGCTCAAAATGTAACAAAAAAATGCTTTTGATAGCTATAAAAATTTTTCATTTATTTTTATGCATTTTCATCACTTTTCAACAATAATTGAATACTTTTATGCAAAAAGGGGCTATTGTTTTATATTAAATAAATCTTGAGCTCATATTTTGATTAATATTTGTTTCGTAGTATCTTATTCTCAATTTAGACACTTAATGTTTATAATAACATAATTTGAAGTCATTAAATTTGATTGAGGGAATCTCGAGTTATTTAAAGAAAGTCGATAGCCCCTTTTTGCATAAAAGTATTCAATTGTTACTTTGCAAAAGGGTTTACCTAACAATGCAAATACTTATGCTAGATATACAGGCTGTATGGAAAGAAAGTTGACAAAAATATAAGTTAAACTGTATAAAAAATTATTCAACACAAAATGAAAAAA
>NCKU01001385.1:0-26087 GCA_003675995.1 Dinothrombium tinctorium | reverse complement strand
GAAATTTTTCTAATTTAGATGAGGAAAGATGTTATCAAAGGGTTGAGACAAATTAAATATTGAGTGAATAATCAAAAGTGTCAAAAGTTGGTAAAAAAGATTATGAGAAGTAATTTTCCGTGAAAGTGGACACATTTAATGTTAAAATTCAAACAATTTAARTATTCACTTTGTTTCACACTTGTTTTATTTGTAAATGGCAACAATTGAAACGTGCATTTTTACTCCAGCAAAAACCTATGAGATTTGATTTTTCAAATTTTTGTTGAAATTTTACTCGAAAACTGTAATTTTCTGTTTCTTCTTGTTAATTAAACATTTAAAGGTAAAAATCTGTTCTCTATTTTAGTGAAAGAATGATTTTGGTATTCAAATGTTGTAAAAAGTTATTTTGATTTTAAAAATGTACAACTTTCTTTTTGAACAGCTAGTACTTGAGAACAATAAGCGCACATTTTTTCCCCATTCTTTTCAACTCTCGAAGATCATACACTTGTTTTTCGGTCTTTGATCGTTTATGCTTTTAGATTCGGCCGTCCTCATTTTGCTGCGAAACGTTCTGAACTTATATTCGAAATTTGAACAGTACTCGAACTCGATGAAGTCGTGCTTTGTACGATTTCATCTTTTCTCTATCATAAGAGTATTGTAGAACTCTTCTACAATTTCTTTTCAAAAGAATCAATTGATAAGATGATGACACGTTTTCATTTTCATGCAGATTTTGTTAACTTTCGGAATCTTCAGTTGAATTTCCTGAAATACAAGGAGATGCGCTTACAGCGTGACAAAGTAAGTTCGGTAAATTCAAAAGTATTTAGAGCCACCGAACTTATTTTTTACTAAAAATTAAAGTAAAAATATCTAAAAAGCGAATAAATATGAAACATTTCACTCAATAAACATAATCAAGTTTAAAATTTTTATGGCGCTTTCAGTTCATCTGACGTAGCGTATTTTGGAGCGAACAAAATATACAATTTTTATAATCCATTATTATTAGAATAAAACAAACGAAAACTCAATTAAAATAGTTTGTTTGGAAAAATAAGTGGCCGCTGAAGAGAGTTTTAACGATATTTTCCCTGTTCTTCTTTAATCAAATTGATTTTTTTGTATTTTTTTATTTTTTTAATATCAATCTTTTGGGTTTTCTAACATTCGAATAGTGTATATTTGAAATTATAAGCGCATATTTGAAAAATTATTTTTGTATCAAATAGAAAGTTAAAAAGAATTGAAAAAATTTTTGTCTGCTTGAGATTTCTCTTCTTGTAGTTAATAGAATTTAGTAGAACGGATGTCATTGCAAGTGTTGTGGATGTTGCAATTGCTGTAGCATTTGCTGCAGTAAGTAGCAGACTTATGAACGTAAGGGTTAAAAGTGGTTCGCTTTATTCTCCACTCTCGATATTTATTTGTGTTTTAATTTTGGGGTTGTGAAACCTTTCCAGTTAAATTATTGCTTTTCGAGTTTAGGCAAATACTAAATTCTTTATAATCAAATCTATTTTTCTTCTAAACATTCATCATTATCAGATTTATCATTCCTCTCTGAATTTTTGACTCAATGTTTACTTCTCATATTCCGTAGAATTTCGATTTCACGTTTTTTATGGCTTCTTATATTTTCTTAATAAATCTTTCAGATTGAGAAGCGTGAGATTTGAACGCGTATTCAGAGTCCACTCTGATCGTAATCAGAGTACAGTCCATTTTCTCGTCGAACGCAATGTGCTTTTTGCGAAAAGTTGTTTTCGAATTTTGAGTTTTTTAAATTTATTTTTTTGAAAAGTGAAGCAACCGAAAAATGCAACAAAAGCATAAAAGTGGTCCTTTGAAGCAAGAGAATAAGGCCCACAAAACTGGACGACATCGGAGCAATCGAAGCGTGAATAACGCAACGCATGGAAGAGTGGAGGCCAAAGTGTTCACGAAACGAAACAAAGCCGAATTGCGACGACACGAGCGAAGAAATCAAATTCAACAGTTGAGAAAATTGAAAAAGGATCAAACTTTGAACGAGAAACGAAAAATTGGCACTTTAGAGAAACCTCCGGTTTTAGTCGCGCTCATCGCATTCGACGACCAGGATTTGCATTCATTCGTCGATCTTTTGAGCAGTTGTGATGAACAGATTATGGTTAATAAAAATAGTTTCGGTAATTTTTTTTACTTTTTTGGTTCCTTTTTTGTTTATAATTTTTCTATTTTTAGGTCATTATCACATCACTGTTCCGCGATTCAAAACGCGATATGAAATTGTCATGCCATCGCGCAATCATCTGAACGCTGTATTGGATACAGTTAAAGTAGCTGACATTATTCTCTTCTTATATCCTTTAGAATTAGATGAAGATTTTATCACAAACAATCTTATTTTAAATGCTGTGTTTTCTCATTGCTTGCCAACAACTTTACACGTGGTTAGGAATTTGGATAGCGTTCCTGTAAAAAAGCAAAGCGACGTGAAAAAGCACATCAAGAAGTCTATTGAAGTTAAATTTCCAGACGCAAAAATTTTATCAGCCGACAATTCGCAGCAAATTTTGCAATTATTTAATTTAATGGGCAACTGTAAAAGGCAAAAAGTGTCATTTCGAAAACATCGTGCACAAGTTATGGCTGAGAACATTGATTTTGAGCCTAGTTCCGATGATAGCGAAAAAGGAACTTTATTAGTTTCTGGCTTTGTACGGAACAGTTCTCTAAAAGTGAATCGTTTGATTCACATTCCTGGTGCAGGAGATTTTCAACTTTCGTCAATTGAAATAATTTCCGATCCTTATTCATTTAATCGAAAAGCAAATCAAATGGATCAAACCCCTAACGTCGTTTTAAAACCAGATCCCTCTCTTCAAGAAAGTCTAGAATCCGAAGTGCCTTTGGATGAAATGGAAGGCGAGCAAACTTGGCCATCACCAGACGAGATCGCAGCTTCTCAATCAGAAACTAAAAAAATTATGAAAAAAGTTCCAAAAGGCACTTCCGAGTATCAAGCTGCATGGATTGTCGAAAATGATGATGAGGGTGAAGAAAATGAAGATGAAGATGAAGACGAAGAAGAAAACGAAGATCTTGATAAAGATATGCAACCTCAAAATGATGATGAGTCTGAAGAAGAAAACGATGATGTCATTACTATAATGGATGAAGAGTACGAAACAATATCTGTTAATGAAGGAAATTACGATGAAAAGCTTAACAAAGAGGAAGAGGATAGTGCTTTGAGGAAATTTAGAGAGGCCAGAATGGAAGAGATGTTTCCCGACGAAATTGATACACCACTTGATATAGCAGCTCATGTTAGATTCGCCAGATATCGGGGGCTTAAAAGCTTCCGCACATCACCAGTCGATCCGAAAGAAAACCTCCCTCGTGATTATGCAAAAATCATTCAATTTGAAAATTTTCAACGAACCAAAAAGCGGATACTTAGTGAAGAGCTCGATGCAGTGGCAGAAGAAGGATCATTTGTTAAAATCAGTGTCAAGAATGTTCCCCGAGAATTGATGACGTATTTTGAGGCAAATCCTCAGCACCCTCTTATTCTTTATGAGCTTCTCCCATATGAGCAGAAAATGTCAGTCATTAATCTGGTGCTAAGAAAGCATCATTTGTTTGCTGAACCGATAAAATCAAAAGAAAAGTTAATTTTTCACTTCGGTTGCCGGAGATTTACTGCACATCCGATTTTTTCGTGTCATACGAATGGAGACAAATTCAAATATGAAAGATTTATGAGAAATGATTCAGCAGTAGTCGCCACTATATACGCTCCAGTTACCTTTCCACCTGCATCTGTAATAGTGTTCAAAGAATATAATGATGGAACTCAAAGCCTCGTTGCCACTGGCTCTTTATTAAGCATTAATCCAGATAGAATTATCATGAAGAGAATAAGATTAAGTGGTCATCCGTTTAAAATCAATAAGAAATCTGCAGTTGTTCGATACATGTTCTTTAACAGAGATGATATATTATGGTTTAAACCAGTCGAACTGAGAACAAAGTATGGAAGAAAAGGCCATATAAAAGAACCTCTAGGAACGCACGGACACATGAAATGTACGTTTGATAAACCATTAAGATCAGAGGATACTGTAATGATGAATTTATATAAACGCGTATTTCCGAAATGGAATTACGAGCTTTACACGAAGAATTATATTGTTAAAGAATTTGATGGAGAACAAATGGACGAATAAAGTATAAAATAAAGCATATTTATGCCAATAATTTTATTGCATTGATTTATCGTTGTACCTCCAAGGAAGATGATGTCTGCATTTTAATAACGTCGCCTGGATTTCCTTTTTATTTAATAGTGCATTAATTGCACGTGACGGTAAGTTGGTTAAGTGAGATAGCAGCTTTTATAAAGTTTTGAAGGACAGACAATCAGTGTTAAAGCTTTAACGTAAAAATAAATCAACAAAGCGTATGATAATCAGATGAAGGCTTAACAGTGAATTCACCGAATTAGAGTGTTTTTGAACTCTTTTACCCAAAAGGTGTGTGCAACAAAGTATGTCAATCAACCTTAATTTTGGGGAAAAATACTAAAATTTTAAAAATCATATCTTTCTTTTTCAGTGAAATTGAGTCTGCGATCTTTATAACCCACTGAGAAAATGATGCAACATCAATAAATATTGTGCAAAATACAGAGAAGGGAGAGATGTTGAAATCGCTCTTATTTGAACGTGTTAAAAGTGAAAAACTCGTGAACGATGAAAAAGCTTTTCGCACATCGTCTTCCAATGGGTGTTGCGATCGATGTGAATTTTGATTGTGGGAGTTGACTCACTCGCCTTTTAGGGTTTGTCGTCTATTTCGATGGCGTTTTGCGCATTCGTTATCTCCTGCAATGCTAGATGTGAGTGCGTGTGCATGTTTGTGCGTCCTATGCTTTCACACAGAATCCTAAAGTAAGAGCATCGAAGCTTCGTCTCGAAATATAATGGCCACGAATACTAATTTACGTGTTCGGTCTTTGTTTGACCCGAAAGAAGAGCGAGACGCTTGTGGCGTCGGTTTTATCGTGAACATCAATGGTCAATCATCGCATCAGGTATTCGTGCGACCGCAATTAATTTTCACTATCAAATTTATTCATTGTTTTAATCGACAGCTCCTGCAAGACGCACAGACGATCAGTGCTCGAATGGAGCATCGGGGTGCCTGTTCGTGTGACAATCTGACTGGTGATGGTGCGGGTATTTTAACATCGATACCACATAACTTTTACCGAAAAGCAGTGAAGTAAGCATTATTTTGTTTGGAGCTGTTTTTTCTTTGTTTGCCGCACTCGCAATGCGATCACACGTATGTGCTTTATCTGTGCCTATAATAGCGCAGCGAATCGATTTTTCGATTAAACGCTGACTTTATGTCTACTCTCTAATTCATCCCCGCAGAGCGGAGTGTGGTGTTGACTTACCATCGCCGGGAACCTACGCCACTGGCATATTATTTCTTGGTCACGAGACAGCCGAGCAGTCAATTGCACTTTTTATCGAGTTAGCACAAGAATGTGGATTGAAGGTACAATTAAGACAAGTTGTTTCACTTTGACAAGTAGAAGATTAGTTTTTAAAAGGAAATATAACTTTTGTACATTGATAATGATAATTTTTATTTATGTAGATTCTTTGTTGGAGAAATCCTCCGTGTGATAATCAATGTTTGGGCGAAGTTGCTAAGAAAACCGAGCCGTTGATTAAACAAGTGTTTATTGTATGCGAAGAGAACAATCTCGGCGAATTCGAGCGAAAGGTAATCAATCTTGTAGTTCAATATGATATTCGAGGTTAAGTTACATATATAGTCTCAACCAAACAATTTTCGCCTATCATCTACTCGAAGTCATTTACAGACTGTCTTTTTTAGTGTTAATTTGAGAGCAAAAACACTTCACTTTGCGTTTTGTTGTTGATTGGAATAATAAACGAGTAAAAAGCTTTTGTCGAGCTACTCTTCACATTCTTATCTTTTACTGTCTATTTTAGGTGTTCGTTTTTCGCAAATGGGCAACTCATCGAATTCTCGCCAAGCAATTACAATTTTACATTTGCTCGTTATCTCGCTTCACAATAGTCTATAAAGGTCAGTTCACACCACCGCAGTTATGGAAATACTATTTAGACCTGCAGAACCCAGAATATGAAAGTTATCTCGCATTGGTTCATGCGCGTTTTTCCACAAACACGTTACCTAACTGGGAACGTGCTCATCCTATGCGATTTCTCGCTCACAATGGCGAGATAAATACATTACGTGGAAATCGCAATCTAATGCGCGCCAGAGAAGGGGTTATGAAAAGCGATAGGTATGGGGGCGATTTGCAAAAGATCTATCCAGTTATCGAGCCCGATATGTCTGATTCTGGCTGCGTTGACAATGTTCTCGAGTTTCTGGTTATGGTTGGCGGAAGAAGCTTGCCCGAAGCAATAATGACTATGGTACCAGAAGCTTGGGAGAATAGTAATGTAATTCATCCAGAAAAGAAACTTTTTTATCATTGGGCAAGCTGTGTGATGGAACCATGGGATGGACCAGCATTGTTGACATTCACTGATGGCCGATATATAGGAGCAGTTTTGGATCGAAATGGACTTCGTCCTTCTAGATTCGTATTGACTAAAGATGGTTTCGTTGTAATGGCTTCTGAAATCGGTGTTCTCGACATTGACAGCTCCAAAATCATATTAAAAGTATGTCAATCAATGGAAAAACTTTTTTCTATTAATTTTCGTCCTTCAAATCGATTTTGATGCACAAAAAATGAATATTTAATAATCTTTTCATAGAGTCGATTAAAACCTGGAAGAATGCTGTTAGTTGACACTGAAGCAAAACGTTTTGTAAAAGATGAGGAGATTAAACTTTCAATATCACGGCAAAGACCAGTAAACCTTTGGCTAAAAGAATTATTTACCTTGCAAGATTTGCGTGAAGCATGCAGTGAAACTTGCATGGTCAATGGTCCTATTCAGAGAAGGAAAGTTGTTCTTGAAGGTCATTTCAGAGGCGATTCTTTAGTTGGAAGAGCAAAAGTACTAGAAGACAGACGGTTGGCATTATTTGCTTATACTACTGAAACGTTGAATTTTCTTGTTTTACCAATGATTAAAACTCAGTAAGTGATTGACATTTAATAAATCAAAGCCTTGCATAACCTGACTGAATTAACAGAAAAGAGGCGTTGGGCTCAATGGGCAATGACGCACCTTTAGCTTGTCTTTCACTTTATCAACCATTAATCTATGATTACTTCAAACAACTGTTTGCACAAGTAACAAATCCTCCCATCGATCCATTTCGAGAGAAAATTGTCATGTCACTCGTATGTCAATTTAGTCGCTTTGATTTTTCTTTATACTGACCTTTTTCTCTGATAAGGCTTGTCCTGTGGGTCCAGCGGCAAATCTTTTGGAACCAAGCGCAAAACAATGTCGACGTTTGTGGCTTGAACAACCAATTCTTTCCATTCCAGATTTAGAAGTGATAAAGCGAACAACTTTTAAAGGTTGGAGAACAAAAGTTATTGATTGCGTATATCCGGTCACCGAAAGAGAGCCTGGCCTTCTCAAAGCAATCGATCGCATCTGTGATGAAGCATGCGAAGCAGCAAAAAATGGCTATACATTGATTGTGCTGTCAGATAGAAAAGCAAATGCAGATAACGTTCCCGTTAGCGCTCTTTTAGCTCTTGGTGCCACTCATCATCACTTGATCAATGAAAGACAGCGAATGAAAGTTGGTTTAATATTAGAAACTGGTGAAGCTCGAGAAGTACATCATATGTGCGTTCTTCTCGGGTATGGTGCAGATGCTATATGCCCCTATCTCGTCTATGAAACGATGACCGCCTTGCGCGAGGAAGGTTTATTAGATTTGAGTGATGAAGTCATTTATAAAAACTATGTGCTTGCAATGGAAAGAGGCATTTCGAAAGTTATGGCAAAAATGGGCATTTCTACTTTATTGAGCTACAAAGGAGCACAAATATTTGAAGCAGTCGGTATAAGCAACGAAGTTATTGATAAATGCTTTAAAATGACTCCATCCCGAATTGGAGGAGTTAACTTTGAAGTACTCGCAAGTGAAACATTCGAACGGCATCAAATCGCATTTTCTCCCCAATATACTCTCGACAGTTTAATTTTAAGGAATCCTGGTTTCTACCATTGGCGGTCTGGTGGAGAATATCACATCAATGATCCTTTAGCAATAGCAAATCTGCAAGAGGCCTCAAAAAATAACTCTGTCGCTGCCTACAAAGAATTCTCGAAATCAACACAGCTTGCTGTTGTGAAAACAGCTTTACGTGGGCAATTGCAACTTGTTTACAATGGAAATCCCATACCATTGGATCAAGTTGAACCTGCAAAAGAGATAGTCAAGAGATTTGCAACCGGAGCTATGAGTTTTGGTTCGATTAGTATCGAAGCGCACACAGCTTTAGCTATCGCAATGAATACAGTTGGTGGAAAATCAAATACGGGTGAAGGAGGTGAAGATCCTGAACGCTGGGTTGTAAATGATCCATCGAAGAATTTAAGATCAGCAATAAAACAGGTCGCTTCTGGAAGATTTGGTGTAACAGCTGCTTATTTAGCAAATTCAGATGAGCTTCAGATTAAAATGGCTCAGGGTGCAAAGCCTGGTGAAGGCGGAGAACTTCCTGGCCACAAAGTGTCAAAAGATATTGCAAAGACTAGACATTCGGTTCCTGGTGTTGGATTGATTAGTCCTCCACCTCATCATGATATTTATTCGATTGAAGATTTAGCAGAATTAATATACGATTTAAAATGTTCGAATCCATCTGCAAGAATTTCCGTAAAGCTGGTCTCCGAAACCGGTGTGGGCATTGTTGCCACAGGTGTTGCCAAAGGCAAAGCTGAGCATATAACGATATCTGGTCATGATGGTGGAACAGGAGCAAGTTCATGGACAGGAATCAAAGGAGCGGGTCTTCCTTGGGAGCTAGGAATCGCAGAAACTCACCAAACTTTAGTTGCAAATGATCTAAGATCAAGAGTCGTACTTCAAGCTGATGGCCAAATAAGAACGGCAAAAGATGTTTTGATCGCTGCACTTTTGGGTGCTGATGAGTTCGGTTTCTCTACTGCTCCTTTGATTGTTCTTGGTTGCACAATGATGCGAAAATGTCACTTAAATACATGTCCTGTTGGAGTTGCTACTCAAGATCCTGAACTCAGAAAGAAATTCGAAGGCAAACCCGAGTATCTAATCAACTACTTATTTTTGTTGGCTGAAGAAATAAGAGAGGAGATGGCGAAACTTGGAATAAAAAAATTTCAAGATCTCATTGGAAGGACAGATCTACTCACTTTCCATCCAGATCCAAACAATCCTAAAGCAAAACTTTTAGATTTCTCACTTATTTTGTGCAACGCTCTTGACTTGAGGCCAGGCACAGACATAAGAGGTGGCAGTCTTCCCCAAGACTTTGGTCTTGAAAAGAGAAAGGACAATCAACTGATTGAAGCAGCAAAGGGAATTATTACAGGAACTGATATGAAACCTCTTAAAATCGATGTCGTCCTTACAAATGAAGATAGAACATTTGCTACAACATTAAGCTATCATATCGCGAAAAAGTATGGCGAAAATGGATTACCTCGTGATAACATGATTTATATCAAAGCGAAAGGAACAGGTGGACAAAGTTTGGGAGCTTTTCTTTCCAAAGGAATTACCATTGAATTGGAAGGAGATGCTAACGATTATATCGGGAAAGGTTTATCTGGAGGAATTATTATTGTGTATCCACCGAAAGATCTTCCGAGTGATTTCAAGACAGAAGATAACACTCTTGTCGGTAACGTTTGTCTTTACGGAGCAACTTCTGGCAAAGCTTACTTCCGCGGTATCGCTTCCGAAAGATTCTGCGTACGAAATTCGGGGGCGCTTGCTGTTGTTGAAGGCGTTGGTGATCATGGATGTGAATATATGACTGGAGGTTATGTTATTGTTCTTGGACTTACAGGCAGAAATTTCGCAGCTGGAATGTCAGGAGGAATTGCGTTCGTTTATGATCCATGGAAACGATTTCCAGACTATTGCAATCAGTCAACTGTAGAATTACTTGAATTACAAGATTCTGAAGATGAACAGTTCATCATTGAGCATTTAAAAGACTTCGTCGCCAAAACAGATTCTCAGGTCGCTTCAAGAATATTGCAAGATTGGCAAAATGAAGTCAAGCATTTCGTAAAAGTCTTTCCATATGAGTATCAAAGAGCCTTAAAGCAGCTTAAAGAGGAAAGCGCTAAAGTTGAGATTGATAAACCTGCAGAGAAAAAAGCTGAGAAAGTAAAAGATATCGAAGACGCCGTCGCTGACAATTCAAAATTGGACAAACTCAGAGGATTCATGAAATACAAAAGAATCAAAGGCTATTATCGTGATCCAGCCATTCGGTTAAAAGATTGGAATGAAGTTTATGACATGAAGTTTATCAGAAATAATGTTCGAACACAAGCATCAAGATGTATGGAATGCGGAGTTCCATTTTGTCAGTCGTCATACGGATGTCCATTGGGAAATATCATTCCGAAATGGAATGATTTGGTGTATCAAGACGATTGGCAGGAAGCCATTAACCAACTTTTGCAGACAAACAATTTTCCTGAATTTACGGGCAGAGTGTGCCCCGCACCTTGCGAAGGCGCATGTGTTTTAGGAATCAACGAACCTCCCGTCGCAATCAAGTCCATTGAAGTGTCTATTATTGAAAAGGCATTTGAAAACAATTGGATAAAACCTATGCCACCTGCAAATAGAACAGGTAAACGGATAGCAATAATTGGAAGCGGGCCTGCTGGTCTAGCATGTGCACACCAACTCAATAAAGTTGGTCACTGGGTAACCGTTTTTGAAAGAAATGACCGAATAGGTGGACTTCTACGTTACGGCATTCCAACGATGAAACTAGACAAAAAAGTTGTTCAACGTCGAATTGATTTGATGACTTCTGAAGGAATTAGATTCGAAACGAATGCAGACGTTGGCAAAAATATCTCTGCTGTGGAAATGTTGAATAATTTCGATGCTTTATGCATAGCTACTGGCGCAACTTGGCCTCGTGATTTGAGAATTCCAGGACGTGATCTGAATGGCATTTATTTCGCAATGACGTTTTTGGAAACTTGGCAGAAGCAACAGATGAATGCTGCACAATCAAAAGAACCCATTAAACCAGCAATAAGTGCGGAGAATAAGCGTGTTATTGTCATCGGAGGTGGAGACACTGGATGCGACTGCATTGGAACATCGCTGAGACAGGTTATTTTTGTTCTTACGATCACTCCAATATATGAAAGCTATCAGAAAAGACAGTCAAATACTTCTCTAAATCTCTGACGTAATTTTATTTTTCTTAGCTTTTTGTATTGGCGAAGAGAGGATGAAAATGAGAGGGAAAGGAACAAGAGAAACAGTGAAAAAGAGAGAGTGCAAGTGACAGAATAAGATTTATGCTTTCGGTTAAAACCTCCGCCGCACTTCTCATTAAAGAGGGAACAGAGAGGAAGAGGGAAAGAGAGAAAGAGAGAAAGAGAGAAAGAATGTCCCACACAAAAGCGTTATCGACTAGTTACTATTAACCTGAATTAATTTATCCAACATGATTAACGCGAAAGAATAATGATTCTACTGATACTTATACTTTCGTTCTTTGGGTTATCCTTTGTTTTTCCTCGCTCATTCAGATTATTTTCTGCTGATGCTGCTCTTAATTTTGAAAATGCGATATCGTTAAACTTACATGAATATCTATTTGCGGGCTTCAAAATTTTACTTACTTCCTTCTCGATTAGGGTGCAAAGAGTGTTGTTGCGTTTGAAATTCTTCCTCAACCTGGCCCTGGAAGAGAAATGGATAATCCATGGCCGCAATGGCCGAAAATATATCGAATCGATTACGGTCACGAAGAGACAAAATTGAAGTTCGGCCAAGACCCACGTGTATATTCTATATCGAGTAAAGAATTTCTTGATGACGGAAACGGCAACGTCCGTGGAATTCGAACCGTAAAAGTGGAATGGAAAAAAGACGAAAAAGGCATGTGGCGAATGTCTGAAGTTCCTGGTTCTGAACAAGTTTACGAAGCTGATCTCGTTATATTGGCCATGGGCTTTCTTGGACCTGAGAATTATCTCGCCGAACAACTTGGACTTGCGCTCGATCCGCGATCAAATGTCAAAGCTAGTCCAGAAAATTATAGAACCAGTATTCCGAAAGTGTACGCATGCGGCGATTGTCGACGCGGTCAATCGCTGGTGGTGCACGCGATCAACGAAGGTCGCCAAGCAGCGCGAGTGATGGATTCAGATTTCAGTGGTACGATATCTCCACTTCCGGGTTTCGGTGGAGTGGTTCCTTATCCTCCGCCAGCTGTAAATATGATTAAAGCCGTAAATTGAATTTTAGTTTTATGGAAACCGAGAAAAAGAAAGAGAAATAAGAAGAAAATATAATTTTTGTTGAGTTTTACATATTATATAGCTGAACATAAATCGTTTTTAGATGAGAACGAAACACAGTTGTTTCCATTCCACGAAATTAGTCTTATTGTTCTCATTTTTTAACTCGAGAGAAGCGAACTGTTGTTATATCAGATAAATACTTTTACTGCTGTAAACCTAACTGTGTAATGAACGAACGTCCATTTATTTCGCCGAAAACATGAGATGAGAAAGAAAAAAGAAGAAATAATCATGTTTTATGCTTCACTTCTAATCTGTGTGTAAAGTGTGGTGAATGCCTTAACGTAACAATTTTAGCTGTGTAATCTATGTACTTAAAAAAAACAAACAAAAGCAAAACACACAACACACAAACATAATTTTAGCTTTACCAGAATGTTTTAAAAAGTCGCTGTGATTAATTTTGCTGTCGAAAATGATTTTGAAATTTGTTTTTAAAAAAGGCAAAACGATCCAAATATTAAAACAGTTCAACAAATCGCCTTTCACTCAAAAAGATACGAATAAAAAGCGAAATAAGAGCGAAAAAATAATTATTTGAAAGCTGAATTATATTATATAATATGTAAGAAATTAGATTTATAATTAGAATGCAGAGAGGTGCTATTTGTTAATTTTCGATGTATCATGTTTTGAGAGTGAAAATAAATTTGTTAATGGTATCAGACACGCAGCTTTCAGCAGCGACAGCAGCGAACGCTTAGAATTTCTAATTTTAACTAACCTCGTTAGAATAACCTTTTAAAGTTTTAATTAAACAATTGCAGTCTGCAGTCGCACGCTCTCGCCGCTAATTGCATTCAGCCACTTTTTTTGCTTATTCTCAAATTACTTTCTCTTGTTTTCATTAATTCTTCACTTTGAAAGAAGCAAATTTTTCACGAACTACACACATTCAAGTCTATTTATTTCGAAAATCGATCGGATCAAAAAATAATGTCGATATGCAGAAGCGGTGAAAATGATTTTTAATGAAAAAAATCTTTTGATCTAAAATTTTATTTCGAATTTTAGAGAATTTTTGATAAGTTAGCGTGTAGGATCACAGAAGTTTGCGCGTATTTCTCATTTGTTTGTTTCGTGCTTGATTTTTCATTTAAGAGATTTGTTCGAAGCGCAAAGAAGATTAAAAGGAAACTTTTCAAAATTAAAATTTTAAATATTTATGCGAAATTCTTTCGCTTTTTCGCTCGAATAAATTACTACTTCGAAAAAAGGCTTTATTTAAATTGAATGAGAAAACGCAAAAAAGTTCTCATCTCGTTAACAGAGGTGATGAAGAAGGCGTGAAAAGTTTTTGTTTGATGCAGAAACAATGAAGGCGTTCAACCTTTGCCATTCATTTAATTGATTTTTGCTTATTTCGAAAGCTTTTTTCACTTTCCACATGCAAACTTTTTTATGCATTGAGCGCACACCTTTTTTCTAATTTAAATTATCGTCTATCTCTCCTCTTCATTCCATTCATTCCATTCATTCATTTACTCCGATCTCATTGATTAAACAAAAATGCTGCTTCTCGGCGAAATGAATTGCGAAGCTATCGCTTGCATCGTAGTTCAACAATGAAACGCGACGCTTCATTATTGGTGCGAAACTAAAAATTGTAAAAAAATTTTTGCTCTCTTTTTAAATTACAACTCTTTATGCGAACAATCGGCGAAAATTCTCGCAAAAAGTGCGCTTAATTAGAAAGCTCTCGACGAGCTCGACGATGAAAAAACTTTTTCTAATCTGCTAAAATCTAATCGAAAGCTTTTTTTTTCCTCGCCTCTCAATGAAAGCACGTCTGACGAAAGTACTTTAGTTACATTTGATTTCTTTCGCGAAATGCACTTTCCTCGCAGAAGAAGAAGAAGAAGAAGAAAATTCATCAGATATTCAATACATAATATACTACAGTGTGACCGCTGTAAAACTAAACAAATTTGTTCGTTCGTAAATAATTTTAGAAAATATTTGAAAAATGAATTTTCATTTACAACGATAATTTTTATCTAAAACGATTTACAACGAGCGGATTGCGTGAATTAACATTGTTTAGGGGACAAAAACTGTCTCAAGAAGGTGACGCAATTTTTTTCGAAACTTGTGTAACATTTTCTTTTGAAAATTGCTTAATTTCACGATGAGAAAAATGAGTTTTTAGAATGATTGATTTACTTTCAAATGTTTCTCTGTTATCAATTAAGCTTAAAAACGTAAAAGCCACGAGAATTTCCTCGTTAAACTTTGATTCTGTGCCCACTCATTTTTCTCCACTTGTCAGATTTCGAAATTCTCATTGAAGTGATTGAAAAAGATTAAATAAGAGATAAAATTAAATTTAAAAAGCTAAAAAAATTAAAAGATCGAATCTAAGAATGCGAGTGTTTCAAATGTACTACAACCAATTTAACCAAAAAACCGCTGTTATTTTATCGCAACGCATATATAGCTAAAGATGTATGAAACTTGCATTGTGAAAGATTCGCATTACAAGGAAAACGAGTAACTGCAGCTATTTTTGTGACCTATAAGACTAATTGAACCTGTAGTGCTCATTTATAAAGGTTTCAAAAGTCGGAAACTCACCATTACCGATATACAGGCCAAAGTTCTAAAACTTCAAATTCGCGTTTTTGGACTTTGTTTTTTAGAAATTGAATGAATTTATTCCGAAAGGGCCTTTCTTATAATATACGCATTGTTGGATAGGCCCTTTCGGAATAAATTCATTCAATTGTTTATTTAAATAGAAATCTTGCGCGTAAATTCTAATGAACTTTAGGAAGAAAATGTGATTTGAAAGACGAATAAAGCGTAGAGGGATGGTCGCGAGCAATTAAAGATACTGTGGCTAAAAGGTAGAAGCAGGGAAATGAATGCTCAGTAGAGTTTAAAATCAGAAAATTTTATTAGTTAACTTCTCGCGTACTCGGATATAAACGGATTTCGAGGGTTGGTATGAACACTATTCTCTAAAGGATATTACTGCTCTCACTGTTTCCTGATTTAGGAAATCAAATGAATTTAGATAGAGAAACTTATCAAAGTGATAACAAAAATTCGAGTGATATGAGTGGTTAAGCTGTTGATCGAGCGAATTATTCTCCACAATACGTTGATGCTTTTAGCTGAGGAAAGTTGTAAATTTCTGTCGTTAGACTTAAAAAAGTGCAAATTTTAAGCTAATAAAGAAGAATAAAATGAGCAATGAAATGTTGCTTCATTTTTTTTTGTAACGCTTTAAACAAGAATTTTAATAATTGAAAATATTTGAAGCCACAGATTAAGGAAAAAGGCGATTAAAGCATTAAATTTTTGCTTAAACTTTGAAACAAGACAATTTTGCTAAAAATATATCAAAATGGCAGAAAAGAGCGGGTTATTCTATAGCAGCCAGAAAATGATTTAAATTTTGGCAAAATTCCATTTTTAATATTTCAATTCATTTTGATTTGAGATTATTTTATGCTTTTTAAAATTAAATGAAATTTAAAAGTGTTATTAGTAGAGATGTGATTTTTCGGTAAAATGCCGATCTCTGATTTTAATCGGGAAATAAAGTAAACATCTCTGGCCACGAAGAGGAATCAAAAATAGTTCATTTTGACCTCTCTTTTAAATACCGAAATTGCCGAATTGAATTATAATTCCCGGTAAATGCCGAAAATAAACTTTAAAAAAACGAAATGGTTGTAATTATGAAATCTGAGTAATTGGATTACAATTTAAACAATGCATTGACACTAAACAAGTTTGTTTCTCTAAAGAAAAGTGTTTTAATAAGATTGAATTTAAGGAAAAAATCTATTTCATAAAGTCACAAATTTATAGCTTCCTTATCATCCAGTAATTATTCGATGGAGAATTTTTTAAACGCTTGCAAATCTTATGTTTGAAACTTTGATCTTGTTTTGAAATTTGTTGACGAACTAGAAAATTCTAAAGCTACAAAGAGACTATAAAAACTTGAATCTAAGACTTCACTTAGTTACTTTCGATACGCGATTTTCTCTATTCCTGATCTAATTACGACGTTAGAAAAGAATAAGGTGAAAAATGCTTCAATCTTCTACAATAGAAACGATAAAAGAAAAAATAAATGGTTTTTAGGAACGAAATTTGATCAAAGTTTATTTAAAAATCCTGATTTTTCAAAAATAATTTATACAAATCAAAGCTTCGACTTCAATTTTAAAACAAAATTTGCTCCTTTGATATCAATTAGCGTAGAAAAGTCTTTTCTATTGTACAAAGCAATACTTTCAAAATTCAATATTACTAACGAAAATATTGAAAAAATTAAGATTGTTTATTATAACAAATTTCTTTTTTATAAATCTAATTAAATAACTGCCGATTTAACTCTTGATTTTACTTATTAAAACTGCCGATTTCCCGACCGATTTTGCGATTTTTAACTACCGAAAAATCACATCTCTAGTTATTAGCAATCAAACGCCGGTATTTTTATAAAGATCACAATTTATTTTGACGGTAGCTTCACATTCGAAACAATTCTGAGTTGAATCCGAATCTTTAGGTTCTTAAATACAATATAACATTTTCATTTTGCTTATTATGTCAAATAGTTTGATACGACTTGCCGATTAAAAATACTCAAATTATGGAAATAGCTGTTCTTGTTTAAAGATTTTTTCATTATTTTTGCACATGTTTATTTTAAATCAAGTAAAAAGTCTGAGATTGTATGTGCTCATCCAAAACACTGTAACATTATTCGTTTAGTTGTATAGCGGACAGCCTATACGAAGTTTGAGATAAGCCAATTTAGTTAAAGCGAACGAGAAAATAATCGCAAACTCTTCTAGTTCTGCATTATTTCCGCTCTAATTTTATCAACGCAAAACAAAGTGGACACATACACGGAATATTATGGCTTTAAACATCCGTTTTGAGCAATCGATTGAGTACTAAGTATAATAAACATTACGCTCTCTACGTGTGAATTATTAAATTTACCGTTTCCTCTATGATGAAAAAAAACTCATTGGTGTCAAAATTTGACATCATTTCACGTTTGTATGTGGTGCGCGCTGCGTTTGACTTTTAGTATTTTTCATTTGATAGAAATTTTTTATACTTCACCCAAAATTTCGGGTGTCAAAGCCTTTTTTCTCACTTCGCAAGCAAACTAATATCGCGTGTCGTGTTGAAATTTATCATTCAGATTCGAGATTTTCGAAAGAGGCAAAAAGCGTAAAAAAAGGCGAAAATCAATTTCAAAAGCAAGCAAAAGTAAACAAAATTTGGAAGAAGCGAAAGAAACGAAAGCAAAGCGAGAACGAACGATCTATCGATGAAATTGCAGTGAATGCGTTTTACATTTTATATAGAGAAGCTGAAAACGAAGGAGAAGAAGAAGAAGAAAAGTGAAATTGAAGTGCTTGAAAACAGTTATTGTTCAATTTTACTGTTTCGCTCTGTTCACTCGCTCGCTCGCTTCTTTTTTTTTATTGATCTTTATTATTCTGACTTCGATAGACTTGAAACACAGAGAGTTTCTTTTGTGTTTTGTATTTTTTTTTTTCAAAATCTATTTGAAAAGAAGAAATGAAAGGCTGAAATAATAGTGGAGTAAGAGCTTTAAAAATATTTGTTTGTGAAATTTTTTTCGTGTACGCATTTTAGCGATTTGAGCGTAAATCTTGCATCAAAAAATATCTAAAAATGTTACAGTCGAAAAAATATTACAGTCGCGTTCCTAATTGTGGAAAGAAATCGAAGTTTGCGAATAAGTTTAGTTTTAGTGTTTTTGCTTGGAAGCGCTTTCACTTTGAAAATAAACTCTAAACAAGAAAAAACAATAAGAAGAAAATGTAAAATAGGCTTTTAGACAAAATGCATTTTTTTATAATTAATAAGCTTCTTTATTTTTATGCAAAGTTTTAAGCTTAAAAAACAAAGAAAATCTCTTCTTCGGGAAAAGAAAGTAGCGAAAAAGTTTTGAGCTTCTCATTTTATAAAATTGTTTGAAATAATGAAGCTAACTAAAGAATGAAGCCTATAGAGAACGATTCTAGAAACAAAGAAACTATTTGCATCATCTCGTATTACAATTGTTTCTTCTTCTTCTTCTTTTACAATCACTTGTATTGTAGTTTCACTTTTATGAATCTCAGTTTTAGAAATGTGTTTTGTTTGAGGAAAAAACTCCTGTAACACGAGTATCGCATTTATGAATCCCAAGTGATTTTATGTATTTTACATTGTTCTCATTCTACGCTTTGTTTTTGCCCAATGATTGAAACAATTCCAATTTCAACAACATCGCTACACATTTCGAGATGCTCTTTTTCTACGCGGTACACGTGAAAAGTTTTAAGCTAGAAAGTTACAAACTTTTTGCGCATCATTTTCTCCGTAATCAACGAGAGGAAAAAGGTTAATGCGGAAGAAGGAATCGCAAGCCGAGGTGTTATTGTGATTAGGAAGAGTTTACGAGCCTAAGAGAAAGAGTTTAAGGAAATGGATGGAATAAATGAAAGGCGTACGCATCATCTTGAAAATAAACACAATGACATAGGTATTAATTGTAAGCAATGCGTCGAAAGTATCCATCAAATAAATGGCCTTTGCTTTCGGTGAAAATGATAGCAATGGCAGCTTTGTCAGCAGAAAAGGAGTTTACCGCACTTACATTAGTAGCGCGCCTTAATATCACTTTCACTTATCACATAATCCTACAAAAGCACCCATTGTCTGCCTTCTGTTCAATCGAAACTTTGCCTCATTTGTTCTAAAATTCTCTGAAATTCGAAGACTTACGATTTTTTTTTCAGCGAGAGAGAGAAAGCGAAATCAATGACTTTTACACTTTAGAAACGCTAAAAAACGTAAATTTTTTTCTTTCTGCAAACAAAAAGTGTTTCAGTTTGAAATTTCAACAGTTTCAGTTTCAAATACAATATCAAGTGACGCTTTTTCTTCCTCTCTTTTGCCTTTGATCGAGTTTCAAAAATCGATATTTTCTTAAAAACAGAAATTTAAGCGAAGCAAAAAATCGAAATCAATATCAAAAATTTTCAAATCACGCGTATCTCAATGAAAAGAATTGTTTAGAAAATTTGCTCAAAGTTAAAAAAAAATAGAATAAAGCTTCTTGTTAAAATACTAAACAACATCAATGAAAAGGATGGACACATTTCAAATTCAAAGTCCGTTTTCATGATTCTCTACTTCGCGACATTCTTTTGTTCCTTTCAAGAAAACACAAACGCTGAATGTGAAAATGCGGAACTTTCTTTACATCGTAAATTTTGTTGTTGTTATCGAGTTTGAATTCGAATGAATCTTTTTCTCGTAAAAGATGAATTCAAAAATGAATTTTGAATTCTTTTATTTAGCAATGAAGAATCATTTCTTTGTCGCTGAAGAGTGATTTCGCTTTCTCTTTTGATCATTTCTCAAAAAAAGCGAAGAAAAAAATTTTCGCTATACTCGCCATCCTTTTTCTCATACAAAATAGTCGTCAAATCGCAAATTACATCCAATGTTCGTACAAAGACTTAATGCTCAATACGATCAATGCTCGATTTTTTCTCATTCGCTCTCTTTCTTTCTTGTTCATCGTTTTTGAAGCGTTTCTGAATCGCTTCAAATTCATGAATTTAATCCGTTTTTCACTACAATCTCAAAACCTCAACAAAAAAGGAGAAAGAATAGAGCGAAAAGCGATACAAAATTAATGCGCTCAGAATGCAAAGTATTATTGATTGTGCATTTCGACGTTCGAGCGCTGAGCCATGAACACGGTATGCGCGAAGACGAAAAACGCATACACGATTTTAATTTTGACCAACTTTATTGATACGTGACTGCGAACACGAATTCAGAACTGATATTCGCATATTTGCATTTCGAATATGCAGCGGGCGTATCATTTGCTCAAATTTGCTGCCTATTTCGTGCGCCGATTTCATCGAAAATGTAGACAATTGTAGCAGAATTTATAAATCGAATTTACTAGTTGAAATTTATTTTATTCGAAAAAAAGTTTCATTTTTTAGTGAATTACTGTTACTGAAGCTATAAAATTTCTCGGCTGAATTTCACTTCAATGGCAAATTGAATTTAATCAATTTTCGCAATATGGCGAGAAGCAATTTCGTGTATATGACAGAAATTTATTCGCTCGCCTTTAGCTTTAGCGAAGCAGACATTTTACAGCTAATGAGCGAACAACAACAGTAGAAAAATTTTGAAAATGATAAAGAGCTTCGAGACAATAACCTGCGCTGAAGCATAAGTTAAATAAACGGATTTTTGTGGATTAGATAGAGAAACATAATGTCAAGAGCAGTACAAAACACTAAGTTGACACGTAAATAATGTTTTCATACACACATCTAACATTACACTTTCATTATGAGCTGAGTTCTTCTCTTGAGAAGAGAAGAAAAAAAACTCGCTAATTTCCTGCACAGTGAAGTAAATTAAATATTGACAGTCACTGTTGGCTAGCGTCGGTTACAAAATTTAATTTGCTTTTGCTTTTTTAGCTTCCTAAGATTAATGAAGTTTTGCCGTATATGTCTGGGTCACGACGACAAGATAAGTCGAGAAAAATTGTGAAGCCTTTTTCATTTTCTAAGCCTGTCCTTTTTTCGAGCGGAATATTGCAGAAAACTTATTACTTTGAAGCTTTCTCAAACATTGCCAATTTAGAATTTGTCCAGGTTCACTGAACTTTTCTCTCGCTTCCATCTTTCGCTCGCTCTGCCAAAAGCCATAAAAAATGCAAAATATTGGCCAATCCTCTTATGACTACTTTTGATACTTCAAAGTTCATATTTATCTAGTTGAAAATTTTTCATTTTAACATTTTTTTTCTGTTTACTTATACTTTTATATAAAAATTGTCGAGTTTAGAAAAATAACCTCTGCTTCTGTCAGTTGTAAGTTGAAAATTTTCTTTGTATTGCATCAGGCAAACCTAAATTTTAAATGTACAAGAATCAAATGCTGTTTACAGATATTTTATGAAATTGAACAAAATGAATTTGAAAACTTGATCGAAAAACTAAAATTGCCACTGTAATGGCACTCCACTGCTGATTCTCTTTAATTGCAGCAGATAAAACAAAAGGAGAATTAAACTTTTAGAAATAATAAAGTTCCAAATTTAAAATTAAGAAACAGAGATGTATCGATACATACATAAAGATCATATTCATAGAAAAAAAAACAATTTAACTCATAATGACAAGTAGAAACATCATTAAGTTTAAAATTAAACAGCTTTGAGCGTTAAAAACTGATACAAATTTCGGATAGAATTGTTATCATTTCCAAAAGTGTAGTTTTACCGTTCTTAATATTACGTGATCGGCTCCTTTTTTTGAACGTTTTTTTCTCAAAAGATTTATCATTTAACGAATTCATAGAATTAAGGTAAGAAGTATAAATTGAAGAAAAACTACTCAATAATAAAATTTGAATTCGAAAGTACGCAATTTTGAAAATTTGAATTTAATTACTTTTCTCTGAAGAAAAGCAAATGACGCATTTTAAATTGAACTAGACGTTAGAAAATGTTTAAATGTTTAAGTGAAACAAATTATTTGCTTAAGTAAAACGCTTCTTTTTTTGTAGATTTGTTTCAGACAAATTTGCGTCAAATTTCACCCGTAAATTTAAATCTCAATTTGCAATGAAAAACAATGAGAGAAAGCTATTGCTCCCAAAAGGAAGCTTAAAGGGTAAAGCGCACCAGAATGTGAAGAAAACAGATTAAGTTACATGAAGACTAACATCATGTGTAGAGAATGGCACGTAACAGACTGCTGCTTATAATTACAACTGACTTTCAACAGACAAGCTGTTTGCTTATGTACAACAAACGAATTGCATTATTTATTATTAATATTATCAAAGCGCAATATGAATAATTAAATGCATTTATTTCATAAGCGCTTATTCATGCTTAAATATATTATTTCAATATTGTTACAGAAGCTCTTACGAGAGAAATGAATTCAATTAGTTGTTTCTTGGTAGCCAACTATCGTTAGAACTTTTTTAAATCTTAAGACAAATCATAAATTTTGTTGCAAGTTCATTTTTCTGTTTTTTTGAACGTATGTTTTGTAATGATAGTTACTTTGAGTAACTCAGATCATTATCTAGAATTAAACGTAAATGAAGCATAGGCTTCATTAGATTTTTTCGGATTACTGACAACGGTAACGGTAAACACTATGATTCGAGGTGATTAGATGCTGCTGCTGCTGCTGCTGCTGCATGAGCAATTTATCGATTGCTGAAAAGTTCCATTAAACTTATTTATGCTTAAATATTTTGCTTAACTTTTTACTTTTTGGAATTTAATCTTTACTCACCGAAAAAAGCGTAGAACAATTAATTTTGATTTTCTCAGCAAAAATATTTTTTTCCGACAATTATTTGGTTAAAAAGAATCGCTTTTTGAAAAACTATGAAATAAAAATCGCTTTTCTTTCAATCAATTGCTCGCTATAAAGAGCGGTTTTATTGTTTACTTTTTGGCGATGGCACTTATTGTTTTATAATGAAAGTTTTTTAGATAATAAATCATACTTTGCATCGCTAAAAATTTTCTTAACTTTATAAAAATGAAGCATTTTGAATAAAGCGAAGTTTTAAGTTCTTTTTACATTCGAAGTTCTAAAAGCAAAGCCAAAGGTCGTGTTTATTAGAGCAAATTTTAAATTATGAGAAAATCTTTTTTTTTCACTTACTCTCTCTTCTATGTTTAGCTAATTTGAAAATATTTTAATTTTTTTTTCAATCGCATTTTAAAAGGTCAGACGCATAACTTTTGAAAATGATAATAGTTAGTACTTTCAATTAATATTTATGAGTGGACTCACATTTTTTCGGTGCAATTTTTATCCGAGTTTTGCATAAAATTTTAATTAAGCGCACGTATTATATAAATGAAAGCGAATTCTAGCGGCGAATGGTTTTGAAAAGTGAAAAAGCGAAGAAGAAAGAGGAAAGGTAAAAATAGTGAGGAGAAGGAAGAATATGTCAAATTCAGGAATATGTATTTAAGCAAAATTGAGCGATACTTTCGCTAAAAATAACACCATAATGCGCATATTTTTCGGAAGCTGAAAGCAGCGATGCGACGTTTTTTCACTCTCTCTCGGTCGAAAAAGCAGAAAAGTTATGGCATTAAATTGCTTTCTCTACGCGTTGACAGCGAATATAATGAAAAATAATTTAAATAAGTCGAAAAGATGACTGCATTTTGCGAGAGAACAGCAAAAATTACTTATTGTATTATATCAAGGTAAATGGTTAGTGTAATGTGTGCAAAAGTAGAGTTGAGTGAGTGAAAGCGAAACTCTCGTCGAGTAAAGCAAACACAACGAAAAGTATAGAAGTGGTATTAGTAGTATTATAGTTATTCGCTATAAGAAGACTTCAGCGTATTGAACGGCCGACATTATTCGACGGATAAAAGCATCGAATATATTTTTGACAGTAAATATGTAACATCGAGAAGAAGCGCACCAACACATACAGAGCGAGAAAAGAAATTATACTCGATTTTGTTTCGCGGACATCGCTGAGCGAAATGAAAAAAAAATGCTTTTTGCGTTTGTTTTGCGCACAAAATGAAGTTTTAAGGCGAGAAAAGCGAAAGTCGATAATGCTTACTGAGAAAAAAATAAATTGTCGAGCAGAAATGAGCACAGATACCAACCAAGGCGTTGCGTTTTGGGATCAGCTAAGCTGGAATACAAACGTTTTAGAGGCTCGGCACACCTTCACAAACAACACAAGACTCGCGTCTTTGAAGCTTTGCTTTAGCGTTCGCACTAAAGTCTCTCCTGATTTATTCAATGCATGAATATTTATACAAATTAGATATTCACAATAGCAACGCTGATAGGGAAAAAGATTCATGTTGAAACAACTCGTGGCTACAATAAATAAAGCGTCAAGCTAGCAAAACATATTTAACATAATTTATATTCATTTTTTGCCTTTTTGTTTAATCATTCGTTTGGAAATAAGGTGAAAATATTGGATGCCGATTCGAGCGAGCGTAGCAATGAAGCGTGCAAAGTTGAAATCAAACTAGAATTTACAATAAATATAAAAGATTACATATTTTTGCTTCTTTACTGTTTGGTCGATAAAACTTAATATGAAATGAATTCGAAAAGTGGCAAAATTTGTTCACTCAGAAGGAGAGGAAGAAGAAGAAGAAGCAAAAAATTATTACTACATAAGGCGTAGTATTTCGTGAATGTGTTAGAATTTAGTTTCGAGTGGAGAGAGAGAGAGAGAGAGAAAGAGAGAGAGAAGAAAAAACCAAAGTATGCGTACTTTCACTTCGCGATAAATTCATTTTTACCGTTACTTTTTCCCAAAAGACGTATTTTCGAAAGAACGAGAGTTTTTTCTCTCTTTCGTTCTTCGCTCTCTTTGTTTGGCGATACTTTTTTCGGTCTCTTTTGAATAAAACTCGATATACATAAAGTTACATTCTAACAACCGCTGTAACGCATAGTTCTAGTTTTAAAAATAATGAAAAATGAGAATATTTTCAAAATTTACAATATTCCGATTTTGTTTTTTTGAAGAAATTTTTTCAACGTGATTTTTGCAAAAAGCGCATAAAGTAAAGTGAAGACGGAAGGAAGAGAAGAGCAAACTTAGATTACATAAAATCTATTACGAGCATATCGCGTTCGTTGTGAAAAATTGATGTTTTAGAACTAAGCCAACATTTTGAGTAAATGTGCTTATCTTGACCAGGCTTTGAAATAATAACAAATGGTATAGCGAAAAAAAAAAATTCAAGCATTGATCACAATAGAAGTAAGTTTAATACAAATGAATTCGTTACAAGTGTATTAGTTTCCAGAGTTTTTACTTTGTAAAAAATAAATTTGAGCTACATAATCTCATTTTCTCAATTTTACATAAGCAAAATATATTCTCATATAACAATAATTGGATATGTTTATGGATTAGTTCATATAACTTTGCTTATAAATAACACTCGCACTCATTCAATTTAATTTGATTCTAATAAAGAATAGAAAGGCCAAAGCAACAATCGTGACATTTACATACATTCTAGAATCTGCTTCTTAAGTAGCTTTTCTCTTTTCAATTCTGACATGAATGCTGCAATTCATACAGCTATAACTACATTAATACAACATCATCTCTTTTGAAAAATTGAATTTTCAATATGCAAGATAAGCTTATTCATACTGCAACAAATGCAAAGAATTCATAGAGTTCTTTGTTCATTATTTAAAGATGACATTCTGCTTTGATAACATTTTTGTTTTCGAATTCTTTGCGTAATATTTCATTTTTTATCTTAATTAAGTAAATCACACCATTAGTCAGTTTCAATTTGAAGTGTTGTTAATTTTCTCAGTTATCGCGATAAATTCAACTTCGTGTCTTTTAATTTTTGATTTTTTTAAATACTTTGTTGATAGAAAAGTTTCGAAGATTAAAAAAGTCAGATCAAGTTTTACAATACACAAACTGTATTTTCAAAGTTTCAACAATAAGCATAAGTAGTAATAATAATAATAATAATAA
>NCKU01001384.1:0-26093 GCA_003675995.1 Dinothrombium tinctorium | reverse complement strand
TTTTACATGACTGAACCATCGACAAGTTTCTTCTCTACTGTTTAACTTACCATTCATATGATTTCTTATGCCTTTTCTCTGAATATTGGTTTCATCGATGAGCGCATTAACTATTAACTGAACAATCGATTAAATTTAGTGACAATTTTTCAAATATTTTTGCGTTTTATACAATTTGTATGATCGAAATTAAGATATTCATTTAATTAACAAATGATGGAAAATTATGCTGCGAAATATGAAAATGTTTCATTTCGATTGATGGGCATGTTGCAGCTTTATATGCAGAAAAAGTCAAAAATACAAACGATTTCTAGAAAGAAATTAAATTAAAATCGTGCCAAATAATTTTTTATCAACTTCTATAGTTGTCAATGTTTGTGTAAAATGTGCTTAGCATAGGGTTTCTGACTATTCTTTTCTCAAACATTTAGAATTAAAATTGTAAAAATCTCCCCACTTTGACTAATCAATTTTTTGAATTCTCAAATATTCAAAATAAGAATTCAAGCGTTATTAAAAGTAAAAATAATAATAAAAAAAACTTAAATCATTTAAGAGAAAGATTCTGAAATATGAAAGATAAGAAAGCAGTTTAATTATGTTTTGAACTAAAGTAAAGTTAATTTTCCAAAAATTTCAATTTCGAATGTTTTTGAAAATTTTTGAACTCGTTAAGTTTGCATCATTGTCGCTTAGAAATAATGAAAATTCTTATCATATGCGAGTTTGGCTACCATTCCTCGTTAACTTTTAAGTGATAGAGAAAATGAATCTTTACTTTGTTTTTTTTTGAAAAAACTAAATTTGGAGTTCCTTAATGCGCTGAAATTTTTTTTCAACTGATTAGCAAAGTTAAAAGTTGATGAAAATGTGTCACTTTTTCATAGGCAAAATCAAATTTCTTGGAGTCAATTTTATTTTGAAAGCTTTCGATTTATTGTAAACTATGGGAAGGGGACAAATCTTAAATGAATTTCCATTCGTTTTCACTTGTTTCGAATAAATTACCATAAAACTTGACACCAGATAAACCTCTGTATTGTAAATGAAAAGAGCTGCATATGAAGAAAAAGAGTTGCAGATAAAGTATTTTGCTGAAAATTAATGAAATTTTCTTTTTTTGGAGCGAAGATTTTTGTATACGAAAACAAATCAGAAGTATTAAACATACAACTATGGTAAGTTTCATTGATAAGAGATTAAATTGTAATGGTTAAATGGTCGAGGATCAAATAAAAAAGAGGGAGTCGAAATGATCGACAAGAGAAATTAAATGAAGTTGTTGAAATGTTTATATTTTTGGAATGGCTTTTGTAGTAAACTTATTTTTTATATGGAATGAAAATTTGTTAACATAGTTCTAATTGAAGCTACCCTTCAAAATAAAAATGGTTTCCCTACAGTTTCATTTTAATTATTCTTCAAAAGAATTACTTCCTGAATTTGTTTCGCTCTATGAAAAATACTACATTTACAATATAATAAATGCTATTTCAAGTTGTGCGTTCAATTTAAACATTATTCTTCATTTCGACTAATTTAGGTTTACTTTACAATCTCAATACGAATCTCAGTTTCATTCATATAAAATAAGCTATTTACATATCTTCACTTCTTCTTGTCGCCAATGATCCAAAAATTCACCGGTAATAAGAAATCGACCATATTCGAAATCGAACTCATTTCATCAACCAGAAGATTATTTGTAGTTTGCAAATTAAACTAAGAAGGTAAAATGCTTATAATTGCTTAACCATTTATTTGTCACTCGTACAGGAAGTAAAATTTTTGTGATTTTTGCTCGATGATAATCGAAAACTCAGCACCGATTTTCGAGAGTTTCGTTTCTCGTTTTTTCCAAGCGAATTCGTTTCACTCAGCAATGAGCTTTGAAAACTACTTTCAGAATCGAGCGAACATTCACTGTTGTTTCTAGTAATATTTGTTGAAGAACTATTTGTTGCAGCTACTGTTGAGGGCGTTATAGATGAATCTAAAATTGAAAAGCCACACAATTGCTGAATTTCTCGCCATCTCACAGTGCGTTCTTGAATTTCGCTGATAACTTTTGAAAGCGATGCTTTGGCTTCTATCAATTGCTGGTCAACTTCATCAATAGTAGATCCATGAGCTACTTTGAAAGATCCTAAAAAACTCGAACGAGTTCGGTTTAGCTTTTCACACTGCGATTGAAAGTAAATTTAATGAGGATGAAACACAATTTATAAACTTACAGCTCTCTTGGCACTTTCCATCTGAAGAATTGCTGTTCTACGTTTTATTTCAATATTTTGGGACTCGATTTTAAATGTAATTTTAAGCCAGTTTTGAAGTTCTTGTGGAGGAACCCAAGATTTGCTTTTTAATGCAGTTTCTGCTCTATTCAATTGTTGTTTGATTTCGTTGAGCTCTGCCTCTAATTCATAAATTCTATTAAAATCAGATATATTAGGAAGCGATTTTTCTTTGGCGAAACCATTTGCTTTCTCAACAAAGTGTCGTTCGACTTCAGTAGCTTTCAATTTTTCTTCTAAAGTTTTCTTTTCAGACACTACTCTAATTTGCTCTTGCTGTGCTTTGTCCAATTCTCGTTGCAACTGCGTTAATTGATCTTCTGCTCTTTGCAGCGATTCCATATCTTTAAGCATCTTTTTCAAATGACTTTGTGAGCGAGTGTGTTGAACATATGCAAACCAACAGCCGCCTGCAGCAATAATCAGACTAAGGGCAAGAAGAACGTCCTTAACGAAATTATGATGTTTTGGAGGCCCAAAAAGGACGACATCCATTGCTTTCAAAGCAATTTTCTGTCGATGAATAGGATCTTTAATCCCATATCCAATAGCAAAACTTGATGCTAATCTAAAATACATTTAGTTATATCAAAGATAATTTAAGAAAAGGAGCCTCTCAGGCTCTTAAGAAACTTAATTACCTCGGTAAAAAAGTACCATTGATTCCGTGGTTGATAAACAAATCTGCATATTGAGGAAGCTCAACATTTGTGGATAACCACTCTACGGTTTGTTCCACGGTCCAATTGTGGACTTCAGAAACCTTCCACGCGCTCCATAATTCATCGACGGAAATTTGTTTATCGTTGCCATGAAATGCTTTGTGCCTTTCGTGACTATTTTCGTATTTAAGCTCATCACGAAGGAACTGAAAATAAGTAAAATTTATAGCCAAATTAAAGACATACAAACAACTTCTTTTCACCGACTAGTTTCTTCACTTTGAATATTTCGTTGGAAAGCGAAGTTAAAAAGATTCGATTCACTTTACCTCATCACTTTCTGCGATATCTACGTTTCCATTCGCATCGTCGTCCAATTTACGGTGCAACCAGCGTATCGCTTCGAAGCCAGCTTTGTCCGAACAGTAATCCAACTGTTCGCAATCCCAGCCTGATAAGTAGAAAAAATATTTACTTAACACACTAGCCATTAACATAAAACAAACACTTCGATTATCTGTAATCACATTTATTATCATTAACAAAAGGATTTTTCGGAGAAAAAGCAAGTTTATCTATGAACATAAAACTAACTATCAAACGCCGTTGACTTTTTCAATAATAAATAATGTTCGGCCAACATTTAATTTAATTTTGCAAACGAAAATGCGTATAATTAAAATTGAATTAAAATTGAAATATCAATGATACAATGGCCCTGAATAATATATTCGTTCAATTGCTTATTTTTTAAACAAGAGAGAAGAAGAAAAAAACACACACATTTGTTTTTAATGCCACGACCAAAAGCTTTATCATCGCAAAAAAACATATTCGGAAAAAATATTTCATCATTTCATCATATGACTGTACTTTTATTTCGCACTTGACATTTGCAGAAAATATGGAAATGCAAAGTCGAAACGAATCAAGGCTTTCAATCATTTTATGACAGTCTACTGAGCGTTAATACTTTCTTAGAATACAAAATACTCATTAAATGAATGAAGTTTTAGGCATAGTGAAGATAAGCGTAGAATTAGAAAATGATAAAATGGATATTAAGAACAGAAAAAAATACAATGAGTTTAAATTACGAGTGAATTTTTTTTTGTTGAGTTTAATCCAAAATTTGGATGATTAAGGCATAGTTAATGAAAAGTTACATTGAATGTTGTATGCAAAAAATAAATTTAGAACACAAAGCATAAATTTGACAATTTACAGCATTTTGTGCATTTTTTTAGTTAAGATTTTGGCAATGTTTTTTAAACTCGAAACATTCTTATTATTAAAGATAACCTAGGATGCAGATTCAAATTACCATATAGTAAAAGCTAGAGAATTAGCTCTAAAATCAGGACTTCAGGTTTTTCACTAGAAAAACTAAAAGGGCGACTAAGAAACCAGAAATCAGTAGTGGCCACATTGTGTATTAAAACAAGGAAAGTAAATCCAAATTTAAAAGTTTATTTTGTTAAGAATAGTGCTAAACATTTAGGTGGTCCAAAAAATTAAGAATTAGGAGATTAAATAGGTGGTCAAAAAAATTCGGTAATAAATAATCATTATAAAAGTTTCGATATTAGGCTCGAAAACAAGCGGATTTTTATATAAAATTTCATTGTTTAATTAAAAGTAATGAATGTTTTCGAAGCTCTTTTATATCCCTAAATAATATTATATTACTTTATATTTTATTATTAATTACTTTATATTTATGAAGTAATGAAAGCTCTTTTATGTCCCTAAATGTGCTTTTTATGTGACTAAAGATCTTGTTTAGTTATTCAAAATGAAAAAAAAAATTGTAAAAATTTGCACTTATTCAGCTTACAACATAAAAGCATCAAAATAATTAGAAATGATGAATGATTTTAAATTTTTAAATATTTATAAATTTTTTTGCGATCGATGTTAGATATATTTTTTTGCAAAAAATTTTGCGGTCCCATAAAATATTTAAACCGCTTAGAAACAGCAAATCCAAATCGATGATAGTTAATATTTAAAACGCTTTTCTTTCTATTTCACAGAATCCGAAAATTGTCCTTTGCGAAACTTTTGACCTCCAATTTACTCCATACATTAAAATTAAGATTAAGAGAGATTTTAAAAAGAACTCTTAGAAACAAATTTCTTATGCGAAGAATTGATTTATATGAACAATCACTTGGTCTTTATACGCATAAATTACGTAGCAGGATGTTTAGATATGATTTTTTGTGGTGTATACGTGTTAACATTCTATTCATTCTTATTTATCAATTTTCTCTAATTATTATGTGAATCAAATATAGTTCAGCTTTAAGATAAGAGCTGAAAGTAGAAAAGGAAAAGAAATAATTTATTCAAAACTTTATCTACCTATTCACATAAAATATAAAACGATTTGAGTACAATCTTTAAAAAAAGAGAGAAATCAATGCAAATCCTTTGAATAATTAATTCTCATTCTTAATGTAATATTTTTGTATCACTAACAGAAGAATATTTGTTTTTGAAATTAATTTTTATTTCAGAGAAAATATTAGATCGCGGATGTATTAATTTGAAGAGATATTATCAGTTACAAGTAAGCACAAGAGTAAGTAGAATTGAGATACTACTTTTATTTACTATTAACTAATTGGAATTTACCTGAATAAAGTTAAAAGTACAGTTTTCTTTTTTGATCAGTTGCTAATGTACACACATACATGGTGATCCTTATAAAACGCACACATTTTGATTGTTAATAACATTTTTAAATTTTGATTTATTTTGAAGTTTATAATTTTAAAGATTTCAAAGATAAACACATAACCATAATCTTATTTATGATTCGCTTGGACACGAGCCTTAAACGACTTTTGTCGGATAAACCCGCATTCCGAAAATACCTGCCGATTTTCTTACCGATGAGTAAGAAAATCCGTGTTTAAGCTAGCATATTCTAGTTGACTTTCTAGCTTTCGGCTTTGGTTTAGATTATGAAGTTTTTTTCGGCGTCAAAACCGCGATTTTCCGCTTGTAAGGAAAGTACCGGACCGAGCCATTTTCTTTAAAAATTTCAACTAATTTTTTATGGTTTACGTAAGAGGAATTTTTTATTCGGACATTCACATTTGAATGCTTTCAGCATACTCTCAAAACTTTCTGTCGCACGATAATATCTCACACAAAAAGCTCTTTCTTTCGTTTAAAGCCTCATTTTTGTTTTCGCGGTTATTTCCCGGAATTGATAAGTTTACAAAAGAATTTGTTGTCTCGTTTAGTTCTCTAAACCTTTTTCTTCAAATTGAAATATTAATCGTCTTTTTATCCTTTTTCATTCTCGAGTTATCGTTAAACAAACTATGTGCGTTTTATATAAAAAAAAATCACCCTGTAAGTGAAAAGGTGTTTCAATAGTTGAACTAAAAATGTGTGTACACGAGAAAACAGTTGCGTAAAAGTTTTTTTAATCACACAAGAACGAAAAATGAGGGTAACTAAATTCTTGTTTCAGAGAATAATAGATGTAGAAATATGAATATTTTAAATGTGAAACTTTTTTAATCGAAATATTCTCACACATTTCAAAGATTATTACGTAGAACTTATTATCTCAAACGATTCTTTGTTCATATAATTCCTATATGATATTTTGTTTAAATAAGTTATAAAAAGCAAAAAGCAAAAATTGTAACTTCCTTTTTCATGCTAATCTTGTCTACTTGTAACATTTTTTTTTAGTTTGCAATTGTAATTGTGAGTTTTAAAGAGAAAAACAGATTTATTTTTACTTTCTCAAAACTTATACCGAAAAAATGTTTATTGCGAAAGTACAAGTGTTTTTTCCTGCAGAGATCTCAAAAATGAGAGCCCCGAATGCAGATAATCATACTCGACATTTGCTCTCGAATCATTCACTCGTTCAAATTTCGAAAGAATGATGATCGCGGATTCAAAGCCCTGAGAGAGACAAAAAAGATTTCGTTTTTCTAATTTTTTTTTTCCCATTCTCAAACCTTGGGAAGTAATTTTTTGGAAAGGTAATTAGAATGGGCTTGAAACCGGTTGAATTGAATGAGGGTCTTTCCTTGTTGCGGGAATCACGTGCAACAATTAAACTATTACAAGTAACCAATTGCTGCGTTTTGTTCTTAAATCGAGATTGCTCAGCGTAATATTATTGATAGTGAATTTATTTACGTAGTTCGATGCTTAACCTTTAACTTGGCACACACTCAAAATAAAATTACATTCGAATGCATCGTCTTTTCTCGCCAATCATTTCAAACTTCTCAATATATTTTCAATATAATTTGAAACGATTATTTTTTATCAGTTTTGCGTTTACTTTTTTTTTTGAGGAAAATGTTCAATATTAGTGCGTTTACTTAACTTAAACCATTAAGAAATGAAGCCTCTCATTTCTGAAAGCTGAAAAACGCTATTATACTTGTTATAAGCACGTGGAATTAATTCACTGTACTCTAGGTTGTGAATAATAAACTCGAATCAAATAAGCGAAAATTTTTCACTGTCAATTGAGAAAAGCATCAATTAAACGAATAGACTGCAACAATGACTGCGACAATAAATTAAAATGATTATGACAAGTAGAACACAAATTTGAAAATATCAAATTTTGAAGGTTAATGCTAATTAAAAGCAAACTTTAAATGTTTTCGATAAATGTTATTCGCTGCTCTAATATAATCAAACAGATAGTCACACAACAAACAAATGAAGCCATTTTAATACCATTTTCTGTTGTTGCATCTGCCAACTGCTGCTTTGCACCAGCTTTTTCGCGGTCGCCGTCCTCAAAATTTTCTTCAATTGAATTTTTTGAATCAGCTAAATATTTCTCATTTTGTCCATTCGATGAAGAATCGGCCGCAATCACTTCTAAAGTCAGTGTTGAAAATAAATAGATAAATAAAAATACATTCCACTTGCATAAAAAAGCAAAGAAATTGCAAATCGTAACTCGTTTGATTCGCTTATTCGGTTTCATCGTAGCATTCGACTTTGATGATTTTTTTTATTTTAAGTCTAAATCAGATTTAAATTGAATGTTACCAAGATTATATGAAATAGAAAAACTTTGTTTTCGGTCGAAATCACAATCGAAAAGATGATATTGCATTCGAATTAAAGCACAGTTTAGATGTAAAGCCAAACATTGTAAACTGCAGCGAAATACAATGACGAGAAAGAGACAATTAAAAAGGCACGAAAATAAAAATCGAATGAAGGCATACGCTAAAATGATACACGGTATGAATCGAGTGCGTTGCGAAACGGAAATCGACACATTGAGTCAAGTTTAGTTTTGAACGGAAGACTGCGAAATCATCATTTTATATTTGGGCACTTCTCGCTTTTTTGTACTGTTTCGTCGTTGTCTTCACTTTTTCACAGGTTTCGTTCGCTCAAAAAATCGCATTCGATTCGCAGACAGTGTGACGAATTATTCGTTAGTCGTTTTCACGCTTTTCGGTCGCATTCGTCACGTGCTTGTCAACAAAGGGTCGGAACTCGACTTAAAAGCGAAACGCGATCACAGATCAAATCGAACGCAGCGATCAACAATTGAGCGTTTTTTCGACGTTTGCACAATTAAATTTGTTCAAAAAACTGTTTTTTCGTTTTTCGCTTTTCTCTTTTTAATGTTTATTTCGAATGCCAAAACTGCGCACGCGTCCCGTCACAGACGTCGATCGCATACGACCCCTGCGATGGTGCCGCCGTCTGCTTTCGGCGAGACTCGAACTGAACGCAAACAGAAGAGAGGCAAACATTGATTCATTTTTTCTGCTGTTGTCAAATTCGCGTTTTTCGTTTCGAATTTGAGTTTGGAGAAAGCATTTTCGCCGGCAAGCAGACGATCAATGGCCGACGTTCTCGAAATTCTCGATCTCGAAAAGCCGCAAACGCCCGAAACGCTGACCAAGGAAAGCATTCTCAACAGCGATGCTTTGCGAATCAAATTTGGCAACAATCGTAAGAAATCGGCGAAATCGGAGGAAAAAGCAAACGCATTTACATTCAAAAAACCTGAAGGCATGCATCGAGAGTTGTACGCACTATTGTACGCCGACAACAAGGATGGTTCGCCGATTATTCCAACCGATGTGATGATGCCGAATATAAGTAATTCGGGTGGTTATAAACAAGTCCGTGCCAAGCTCGGATTGAAAAAAGTCAGACCGTGGCGATGGATGCCATTTTCGAATCCTGGACGAAGCGATAATTTCATGCTTCATCATTGGAGACGTATTGCCGACGAAGGAAAAGATTATCCTTTCGCGAAATTTAATAAAGTATAGTTTAACACAACTTTCACCACTTATCACTTGTTCGTTTTAACAGACTGTTCAAATTCCAAGTTATACCGACAGTGAGTATCACCAGCTTTTGCAAGTTGATGGCTGGACGAAAGCAGAAACTGATCATTTATTTGCTCTTTGCCGTCGATTTGATCTCAGATTTATCATTGTTCACGATCGATGGGACAAAGAAACGTTTCAAAACGCTCGCAGTATTGAAGATCTGAAAGAAAGATATTATAACGTTTGTAATGCTTTGAGTAAAGCGAGAGCTTCAGCTACAGGACAGGAACCAAAAATAAAAGTTTTCGACGCTGAACATGAGAGGAAAAGAAAGGAGCAGTTGATTAAATTATATAATAGAACCACGGAACAAGTCGAAGAAGAACAGAAATTACTTGAAGAGTTGCGCAAAATTGAAATGAGGAAAAAAGAACGTGAGAAGAAAACGCAAGATTTGCAAAAACTTATCACAGCTGCAGACACTAGTTCACAATCGAAGAAATCAGACACCCCTGGTTTATTTAAGCATGCAGGTGAGATTATTATTTTTTAATTATTTTAATTTTTGATGTGATAAAATTCATAGCCGGAGGCCCAGGAAGACCCGGTCGTGGTCCTGGTAGAAGACGTGTCCCTGCTCATAAAATTTCCGTTTCTTCAGGTCGCGAAAATCTTTCAGCTCCTGGTACCCCCTCAAATATTCTCGAAACAGCAGGAATCAAGTTTCCTGAAGTTAAATCAAGCGGCACAAGCTTAAGGTCTCAACGTATGAAGCTTCCATCAGCTGTTGGTCAAAAGAAAACAAAAGCCATTGAACAGCTTTTACTTGAACTTAACATTGAATTGAGACCAATGCCAACGGAAGAAATCTGCCAACATTTTAACGAGTTGAGATCAGATATGGTTCTGTTATATGAACTTAAAGCTGCTTTAAGTAACTGCGAATATGAGTTACAAACCCTGAAACATCAGTACGAAGCATTGCAACCAGGTAAACAGTTGGAAATTCCCTCGATATTTGCGAGCAATTCCATTGGGAAGGAAGCCGCAAACAACGAAGCTACTGCTAATGTCGCTGCGTCAGAAGCGGAATCACCGAAGAAAACAATTTCGGAAATAATCGACGTCGGCACAGGCGTTAATACTCCAAACCGCAAAAGAAGAGCGGCTTTAGAACAGGGGAATTTATTGAAAAAGTTAAAGAAAATTTAATCGAAAAACATTTTTTCTTTTGCGTTTTTTAGTAAAGTTATTTGCAAATTGATTGTGCGTTAACGCTTCATACCTGTGCGATCACTTTGCCAATATTCCTTCCGCTGTGCAAGTGTTCAACTGCGCGGACAATACCTTCCAGCATTTTAAACGGCCCATCGGCTGTTGTCTCTCCACAGTCAGTAATTATTTGCAATTGTCCTGTTTGATATAAGGTGTAAAGCTTTTTGAAATAATCGTCGTAATGTCTTCTTTGTTTCGCAAGACTGAATCCTACTAACTTTCTTCCCTGCGAATAGAACTTTTTCGGTAAGTTTACATCACTTGTTTCGTGTGGGCATTTATAAGTTGAAGTAGCACCAAGAATCAGAATTTTACCACGGGGAGCGACAAGATTGGCCAGTGTTTTAAACAGCGAACAACCAACTGTCTCCCATATCACATCAATACCTTCGGGATACATTTGCGAAAGTATTCTGTTTAAATCTTGCGTTTTGTAGTTGATTATCAAATCGCAGCAATCGAGTTGTTGCAAAAATTGCCGCTTTTCTTCGCTTGAGCAAAGCGCAATTACATGAGCATTCATCACCCGTTTCGCCCATTGTACCGCAATGTGACCACATCCACCTGCTGCAGACGTAATAAGCACTTTATCACCACTTTTCACACCAGCAGCAATCTCTAAACCAATGCTTGCCGTTAAACCGCTAACCATTAAACCGATGTATTCCGGTTTGAGATCGGGCACCAAAATCACATCGATCGCGGGCACAGCGATATATTCTGAGTAGGCTTTGCGATTGCTAAGGCTCCAGTAAAGTGCCGCCTGACCCAATTGCACATTGGTCACATTTTCGCCTATACCAGCGACAATACCGAGCGCTTCCAAACCATTATCGAACGGCGTTTTGCCACCATCAGTAGACCAACCACCGGCGCTGATCACAATGTCGCACGCGTTCACCCCGACATAAATCACTTTCAACAATAATTCATTTTTCGAAGGGGGTTTCAGAGGCGCTGCGACGATGCTAACCGCATCGGCAAAATCAGGCGTCAATTTATTGATCACAAGTTTTCGAAATGAAGTCGGCAAAGACATAATACTCCTTCTCTCGACGCAAAATTATTCTTTACTTTTGCCTGGGTGAACAATGTCGACAGGAAACGTGCATAAATTTCATTGGTTTTAGTTGGAATCGCAACAGCCGAGAACTGTTGCTCGCAATGGTCGTGTATGAAACGCGAATGAACTGTTCATGCTCAAAAACTGGCCTACGGCTTTGTTGAGGTGGTGGAAACAAGTCGATACATAATCTGTGTCATTCTCCGTTTCCATGTTTCGTTTGTTTCAAGTGTGACAAAAGTAGTCAAAACCGCAAAGAAGCAGCGATATTCGCAAGATGTCAACTATTGCGCTCGGTTTTCTTTATCGCTCGAAAGACAAAAAAGCTTTCTAATGCATTCATGTATAGCATCGCATTTTATGGTGTAATAAAAATAGAGAACACTTTTCCTATCAACACTAATAAATAGACAAAGCATCGATTTATTTAAATTTGGAACATTTGCAACAAAACAGTTAGAGCATTAGTTTCATCGCAGTAAGAGTCTAGAGAGTGAGAATACACTCGAATGCCATTTATTTACTTTTGCTCGCATCTTCCTTGATTAGCGTTTCGTACTTTTTTAACACTTTGCTCACCTCGTTGAAAGATATATCGTAAGTGCTCGCCATGTAGTCGTGCACATTTGGCAATGATTCGTTCGGCGCTTCTCGATGATCGCGTTCATTACTACCGCCCAGATATTTGGGCAAATTTTCTGGCGAAATGTGTTGATAAAGTTCATCGCGTTGCACAACTAGCAAAATTGATTTCACATAATGTGGCATCACTGCTATCGCCGTATTTAAGAGCGGTTTTAGAAGCCACGTAATGTTAAAAATGATCACCTTTCGCAAACCGGACGGACAGTAATTGGTGAAAATTTTTATGAGCCATAGAAAATGTTGTAAATCCCATTGTTTTATGCTGACATCGGTCATATCAGCGACCATAATCCAACCCGTATTGAGCTTAGCGCCCATTTGATCCGCTCGAAACGTTAGAAAACAGAAAAACTTTTCCATTAAGTGAACAAAAGAATTGTGAAACTTTTGATACAATTTGAGTCTGACGTGGAATACAACATTATCATCCCGATCGTATTCATAAATGTACTGAAATCCACTTTGATAGCAAATTCGAGGAAAAGATTGTTCTGTAAGCGATGAAAGCCCTTCTTCCTTTCGCCACTTTAGCGTTTCTTTAATCATTTTGATTGTTTCGTCGACATTGTATTTTTGTCGCTCTAAAAACCTTTCCACATAACGATACTCACTACATTCCAACACTAACTTTAGATCTTCTTCATTGTATTTCTCCTTACTGTGTTCAAGTTCTTCATTGAGTTTTGAATAAACTAAACCAATTAGTTGTTCGATCTCCACTCGCTTCTGGTCATTTGTGGCCGATTGCACGCCGCACAGCTCTGAAGAAAATCGTTGAATGCGATTACCAAGACTTGAGATTGATTTTTGAATTGTGCGTTTGTTGAAACATTGCCATCGACAATTTTCCTCTTCCCACATAACTTCACCACTTTATGCGTGAAAGTTTATGATTTCTCTTTAATCGTCGAGTCGAGATTTATTCAATACTGCGAAAACAGTTACGCGTTATAAATATCTGATATTGCATTTCGAGAGTGCATACGTCCTGAATAAGCATGTGATATTCAGTTTTTCTTTATATGTTTAACTCACTCATAATCATGTTTGTATAAAATATCAAAGCGTGTTAAACTTTAGTATGAGTTGATAAGTTTTCGCTTAACTCGAAGCGAATTGAGTGTTGACGAGCGTTTAGGAAAATTCAACTAAACAATAGTTTAATTCCTAATTAAAAATTTTTTAAGTAGTGATAAATTGTCAACCATTCTTTTTGTTTTATCTTTTATCTCTAACCCATTCTTAAATATAGAGTAGAATTGAAAATTATTGACTGTGGATCAAGAATCATAATAATTTTTATCTTTTTTTTTAGGACTAGTCAATGCAACTTTCAAACTCACTGGCTAATTTTATTAAAAAATTTTGTCTTCGTTTTACAAATCTGCTGAGAACCTAGCAGCTTTTATTGAAATTTGAATAAATATTATAAAATGGTTGCAATAAGATGTACGTCGCCGATTTTAGGCAAATTATATTTACAACATTTCGATATTAAAATCGATTTTATTTTGTGTAAAATCGACAATTCGTTTTTAAACTTAAAATTCACTTGCATAATTTGTTTTTAAATCATTTCTTCATTAAACTGTGTAATCAACATAAACAATATTCGCATTTCATTTATTAAAAACAACGACGAAAGGATTGAAGTCATCTAAAATCATTATTTTAAATAAGGTTTAATGCACTTTTCAAGTGCAAATATAAAACATGAACACTTATCAAAATCACGCAGAACTGATTCATTAGAATTACGAATAAAAGAAAATAGGAAATTGTTTGCTACTCGCTCTCTTTGTTGTTGATATCTCTCAATCGATTGCTCTGGAATCTAAAAATCGATTTTTGACACCTTTCACATGAAGATTTCGAAAAAAAATTCGCTACTTACATTTGCGTATTCAAGAAATATTCGAAATGAAAGCAATGCTTTTCAACACTCACAAATCAAATTAAATGAAGAATATGTGATACGAGGTACAATTTTTGAAGGAAAAACGATTAGCGATAAGTTCGACAATAAAATAACGTAAATCACATTGTTTTTCGATCAAACGTAAATTTGAGTGATAGCATTCGCAAACGCTGATTGAACACGTAAAATTAACACGCTTGCTTGACCCTAACCTTTTACACGGATGTTTGTCGCTTTTTCTTTTCACGCTTTCAGGGTTAAACATTATTAAGTTGTAACTAATTGCAAATTCAATTCAGAGACAAAAAAATAGCACAATAAGAACGCATAACCGAAGCGTACAGTAAAAACTAGCTTATCATGCATATGAATTACGTGCCTCTGCATGAGTTGCGTTCTTAATGTTTTGTGTTGGAAACAGCGTTTATTTCGATAAACTCGCTTATTTTATTCACAATATTGGTACACTGGATTGTGTACCTTGTGAATTTTAGCTTCTCTTATTTGTTTAAATTTGAATATTTTCAAGAAAAACACAAAAAAAATTGCATTTCTAAGCGTCAAACTCACCATTTTTATTATCTGAAAACTTTTCTTTTCGAACGATGAGTTTTTTTCACTTGGAAAATAATTTTTCAAGCAGCCGAGAATATCTCACTTCACTTTCTACTTTCTCGTTCACTTAGATGACTAAACTATTTTTTTCTTTTATTTTATATTATATGATAAATTGAAAAATTGTTTCACATGAAAAAGCAGCGAACAACAAAACACGAAAAAAAATCGATCGAATAAACGTGATCCGAGAGAGGCAAAACAAAAATGGGCCCGTCAATGCGTTTTAGACTGAAATGAATAAAATTTGGCAACAATTCCTACGTTTCGACGATTTGCGTTTCTTCTTATTCTTCTCTCACTGGTAAAGGTCGCTCGCAAAATTTTGGCATCGAATCAACTATTTCATTAGTTTTCGCTTCTCAAACTGCTCCCAAAATAAAACACAAATAGTCGCTTGTTTTTGGTTTTTTTGTTTTCTCAGTTTTAGCTCCAAAACACAAGAAAATTCATTCATTCATTCATTCACTTTCGCTTTAAGATGAATAAAGAAAGCTCAGTTCGCGTTTTGGATAATTAACCAAAGTAAATGTGAAAAATTTTCAATTTATAAATTAAGCTGAGCAAATAAATTTCTTTTGAACGCGGTGTGTTTTCATATTATGGCTTATAAATTATTCGTTTATTAATTTAAATTACATTTCGGTTTCATTTTGAGTTCATTAAAATTCATTAATTCACTTTTAACTCATTTTTCATTTTGAAAATTTCAAATTAATAATCGAATCGATAAACTATGTTAAAAAAAAATGTCGATAAATGTTAATCAGCTTAATAAACATAATTGACGCATTCCGGTCTCTAGTTAATGAGCAATTTTTAAATTGTTTATTGCATTTAAATATTACAATAACCACAGTAATAAACAGACTTACGCACTCGATATTAAAATCAACGCCTAGAAGAAAATAACAATTGCGAAAATGCGGATAAGATAAATTTGTTTGAATTTTTGATTCAGAGAGAGCGTCTCGCCAATAATTGGCGAAAAAATTATTTTCGCTCACTTTCGCAATGCATCCTCTTAATTTATGACTTCATTATGAAGTCACTGCTTATTTCATTTCTGGCTGCCGCTCAATAAGCCTAGACTGACGTAATCAGTGCTTGATTATGATAATTAAAAAAACAAAAAATGCGTTTGCTAAGAAATAACATCGCAACCGTAAACAAAAAATTTTTTTAAATAACTGATCTTGCCTCGTTTCCATTCGTGAAAAAAAAAACGATCGATCAGTTTATTTAGCACAACATGTTCATCTAGATCAAAAAAGTTTCCACGGAAAAATTTTATTTTTTCTCAATGCGAATTATTATTAATTTCCGCTTTCCATATTTTATCTCAATTTCCGTCGCTTTTAATTATACAAAAAAAATTCTCACACACCTAGTGCGCAATTCTTCAAAGAAAAAAAACTTTTCTCACTTGTTATTAAAGCGCAGAAAGAAAAAAAGTTGAATTTACATTTTGCTGACAGCGTTTTTATTGTTCTAAAAAAAAGTTAAAAATGAATTTTTGTTTTTCGTGTTAAATTAATGCAAACAAATAGTCAAAAAATGATTCGAATCGTATAAATATACAAAATTGTAAAATACATTATCATATTCGTCGAGTTATTCGGTCGATTGTTTTTTTTTTTGGCATTAAGTCCGCTCTTTTATCGCTAAATAAAGGCTAAATGAAGTTAAGCTTGGAATATATAACATTATACAATCGAGAGATTAGAAAAAAGGTAAATACGGTCATTTTCAAATGGCTTTTTATATTAAGGAAATGTGAGCAAACGCGATGCGATTGATGAAATTTTGTTCGTAGCAGTGATTTTCCTTTCAAAACAAAAACAAGCGAAATTCACTCGTTTTCATCTCATGTTTTCACTAATTTTGAAAATTGGCTGCTTTTTTTAAAAAATTAACCTAATAGTATGCAACACCAACCGGATGGTGCCCAGCATATCCATGTCCACCATCGTGATGAGGTCCGACAGCGTGGTAACCGTGATAAGGAGCAGTAGCTGCAACATGATGTCCACTGCCATAACCATGGCCGTAATTTCCGTAGGAACCCAGCAAGTGTCCGTATGTTCCATAGCCATGTTTCCCATATTTATCGTGTGCTCCATAGTGATTGTGTCCATAGCCTCCGTGTGAGGTTAGTCCTACAGCGTATATTTGAAATGTGAATTTAAAATTTGCGGCCACTGCTTACCGTGATGTCCATAATGGCCGTGAGCACCGTAATGAGCGCCATGAGCACCGTGTTCTCCTCCTTGAGTTTTAGTCGCTAATTCTTTATCGTACGCATAATGCTTTTCATATCCGTAGCCACGGTTCCTCGAGTACAAACCATGACCATAATGATGTCCATGATGGCCGTGATGGCCACCATAATGTCCATGTGCTCCGTAATCGGAATACTTTTTTAATCCATGATGGCCGTAAGCACCACCACCATAATGAGCATGATCGCCTGTTTTTTTAAAGTAAAATCAAACAAAATTTGAGACTGGAGATGTCCCATTAAAAGAAGAAAGCGAAAGTGGAGCAAAGCCAACATAAGTACAGAGTAAAAAAATGACGAAGATCGCGAAAGTGAGACTAATTATGCTGAATGAAAATTAGTGCGTCAAAGTAAATAATCGCACACTTCGGGGTTAATATGCTATGAGAAAGCAGGAAGACGTCGCTATTTGAGAAACAATAGAATCGTTTGCGTATCGCACGACGTGAGCATTTTGTTTTCACCCTCACAATTTCTATTCACGTTTTCGAAATTTTAATACTCAAGATTTCGATACTTCACTCCCAGCATTAAAATTCGAAGAGCGATAACTCAATAAAAAGTATCCATTCGCCATAATAAAAAAATCTTCACTGACCATATGCACCATGCCCATGACTACCATATCCTTGTGCGTGATGACCGTGCTCTCCGTGACCGTATCCATTGTGATGTCCGGCAGCGTAGTGATGAGGTGCGTAAGCTGTTTCAGCTACAACCAACTCACTAGTGGCATCGATGCCGACTGCAGCGGCAAGAAATATACAAGAAAAAATCTGCGAAGAATTTTTATTTTGTTTATCTCAATTGTTAGTCCATAAACGCGTGCACACAAAGTAAGTAAACGCACACAAGCTAAACGCGAGTTGCGATGAAACTTACCAAATAAATCATAATAACGAAATTAATTATAATAGAAAAGATTGCCTAAGGGAGGAAAGAGAAGGGATCTCACAAAAATGATTTGACTAAGCAAAAGTTTAGTTCAGAAATATTACATAAAACGTTTCATACATAAGACTGATGGATATCTACTGGCCGGCCGCTTTTATATCACTATAAACTCCTCCTTTAGCCATTTCGGTTCGCTGTGTAATGCGATCCCCCTGCTTGTAGTGACCCTAACGCGGTGTACATTTTTTTTCTTCTTTAATTTGAACACAACACTAGTTTTGAGAATGAATGAAGTGAAAGTAACAAGAACGGCAATAGAAAAAAAGTCCGAGTATACTGCAAACTAGCCGCTTGTAGAAAAAGGTGACCTTTCTCCGCCTCAATTGAGAAGGTGGACCCAGTATTTTGATTTGGGAAGCGCGTTTTCTCACTCACACACACACTCTTTGAAAACCTTTTTTTCTTTTCTTCTTTATTATTATTATTTAAATGCGTTGGTCTACTTTCACTTTTCGCACGATTTTCAACTTTCTATTTTTTCAAAGCGAAATAAAACGAAATGAAAAGTGGTACGCGCTTCGCTCGATTTCGACGAGCTTTCTGAAAATTCTGGAGAGAAAAAAAAACTATCGCGTTTGTCCTTTATCGATAGTCACACACACATACCAATCTATTTACATAAATCTATAAACTAATTTTAATCGAGTGCCTCGATTCAAATTCATTTTTGAATATTGTTGCTTTCTTTTTCTCAATTCGAAGCCATATACAAAATTCCAAATATTTATCGCATGTTATGAATTGCAAATAATCATTGTTCGCAAGCAAAATGGAAAACGCGAATCGATTTAAAATTCAAATTTAGGACAGATGATATATATTAAAAAGTGATTTTGAAATAGGTATTTTAACAAAGTAAATCAATATTTTTAGTTAAACTAGTTACCGACTCGGATGAGCTTATCTTATTGCTCATTGAAAACAATTTATAAAAAAAAACTAACAGCGAAATTAAGAAAAGTGACGAAATTTTAAATTGTCAACAGTAAACTTTGATCTCAATTATCAACGTTACTTTTGTTGATATTCTATGAATATTTAGGCTAATTCAATTTAGACCTGGTCCATTGTTTTTCGAGTGCAATTTTTCTGTTTCACAAGAGTAAAAAAAATTTTTTTTTTTCTTTTGCTTGATTCGCTCTTGTCGATTTCAATACAATTTGAAATGAAAGGAAAATTTAAATGAAGAAAAAATGAAAATCTAGAAATGTGAATAAAATAAAATGAATTTTATTCAAAATTCAATTTTATGTTTGGTGTGCAAAAACTGTCGTCACATTGTGTTTTTTTTTTTAAGTTTATTATTTTTATTTTGAATAAAAAAAATTTAAGAAAAAAGAAAGACATAAAACCTAATAACCGTGAAAATTTTTTATTCCACTTTTTTTAAATAACACAAAATTTTAATTTTTTTAACTCCATTCTATGTTAATCCTCGCGCTTAGAATTGAGTATTTATTTTAATGGTTTTCTGGGTAATTTCATTCTCTAACTTCTTTTATAAAAAACGATCCTTTGTGCAAAAAGCGTGCGTATTTCCTCAGAAAGAGAATAAATCATCTGAAAATGAGAGTAACACTTCTTCATCAAAGTTTAGAACTTCAATTCGCTCAAGATTTTGGATGCAATATTTAAAAAGAAAATTTAATAAATACAAATTTCACAAGAATTATCTAAATTATACAATAGAAATCACAAAATTTATGACACAAACGCGTTATAACACCCTGTGCTTGCTTAACGAATTTGGTCACTGTGATTAAGCCAAAGAGAATAATTATGAACAACAATATGAGAAAGTGTATTGATCAACAAACGAGGAGTTAAGAATTTTTTTTTGTGCGAAAATTGCTACAATTGGTAATTATGACATATTAAGAGTTAAATAATTCGCTTCATTTCTGCCCTTTTTCTTACTTCTCATCAAAATAGACTGGCGACCTAGCAGCACACAATTGAATGGAGCGAGCAGTCGGGCGATTTATCTTTGAATCGCATATTCAAATTGCAAATTATTCGTTGTTCGTTATGTTTTATCGGCTAATTATTAGCAATTAGCCATTCAAATGAATGTAAACACTCATTCTTTTGTTTATGTTGTCAAAAAAATCTCTCCATTCAACGCCATTTTCGTTAAAAAGCGCTTAAACACATCATTTCTAATGAAACGCAATGAGCACTTTGCACGGATTATACGAATTACTGTTGCTCGCTTTTTTCACCGCGTTAAAGTTAAATTATGCATTTCACTACATGCTTAGCTTACATATGATTTGAATATGACTTAATTTTCATCTTTCACCTAATTTATTTATCAAAGAAAAATGTGCAAGCTTTTCAAAAAAAATTTATCGAAATTCGAAGCAAGACAAGCATCAAAATTTTGAGTGTATCGCTTAGTTAGACAAGAAAATTAACTTTAAAATTTTCTATGTATGTGAGAAAAAATGGAACACAAATGAATATAATGCAATCTTAAATAGTGTTCACGTTTTTTTTGAGTTTGAGTTTGATATATAATAAGAGTGAAAGTTAAAACGCTGAAGTTTGCGAGTAAAACACTTTTTCAACAATAAATTTTATACTCAATTTTAGTGCTTTGAAAAGTAACAAAGAAGAAAGAGGCGCTTTTCACTTCATCAATATCAAAACATTTTTTTATTTTATATAAACGTTATGTTATATAAGGTGTCTTGTGTACAATTGCACGGTTTCATGTGTTTTCATGCTTAAGTTAATAACAATAACACATTGTTTTAAGACTTTTGCAATTTTTTATTGCATTGAAAGCGACAATTTTCCATAAAAAAAAGCACCGCACCTTTAATCGTATCTTTCTCTTCTAAATGGCATACTTCAAACAATTTTTTTATTGGAATCGATGCTGTCTGTTTGCTCTTAATACATAATTGTTATTAAAAAAAAAACTTTAAAAAATTTATGAATTTCTTAGCGATTTTTTTCTTTGTGCTTTTGCTTCTTATATAATAGTGAAAGTAACATTTTAAAAACACTTTTCATTGTCGAAATTTAGAAATTTTTTCGAAAAGAAGGTTATCACGGATTATTTCACTGAAAACTGTATTATTATCACTTTCTCTCTACTTTTAGGTTACATTCGGCAAACAATGAAAATTTGAATGTTTGAAAACGATGAAAAAAAAAATAATTTTACACTCAAAGCTTATAATGTGTTCACCATTTCGCGATATGCCTAAACTTTTTTGCTGAATGAAAGGAATTCGTTCCGACTTTTATCGTCCGCCCATTTTGTAATCTGCGCTTTCTACGCCGACGATTAAGATGCGTTTTATCGCAATTTTTCTTTTTAATTTCATTTAAGCGAACGATGATTTTCGTTCGCGAGAGACAGCATTTCCGAGTGAAACGTAATTATAACCTTATTTCGCCAATTTTCCGCTCATTGCTTTTTTAAATTGCGTTAAAAAGCGCCACTTCTATCATTGTTCACTTATGAAAAGCGGCAATCAAAATCGTAATAATGATTCTGACCATCAAACGCTGTATCATTTTTGTATCATTCGCTTTTTTAAAATGTGTTCTTTCTATACAATTAATTAGAAAACGATTGACTAAAATGATAGCGAAAATCTACACTCAGAGCAAAGATAGTGTAAATAAATTAATTAATTTCCGCATCTCTCACTCTCTCTCACTCACTTTACTTTTCTATCTCATCTTTCACACTCACTACCTGAAAAGTGCGTGAGCGCTTTTTTAAGTGGATTTCAGTAAGCAAAAACAATGAAAATTCAAATTAAAATGTTTTCGGTCTTAAAAAAAAAACTTTTCATTCACATTGATGCGTTTACATCTATTCACAAGATTATAAATTTTATTTGATTTTCTCGCTTAAATTTACTCTGATCCGTCAATTCACGATTGAAGCAAGGTGAAAAACAAAAATTCAAAATGCACAAATGATCAGGAAACAGAAGTGTAAATAAATTTTTTAAAAAAATTCTCAATTAACGACAGTCGTCATAATTGGTTAAAGTTAAAGCTCTAACACTGAGTTTCAAAAGCAACTTTTGAGATATGAAAAGGTAGAATAATAGTAGAAGAATCGTTGCGGATTGTCGTTTCTTTTAAGTCTGAATGAGGGCAAAAGAAAAAAAAAAGTTTTGAACAGAGAAAAAGTTTTCCGTTTTTCGTTCGCTTCGTTTTGTCGTTATTTAATTCATTGCATGCTCAATAATTAGCAACGAACTCTTTGTTTCACAATAAGAGAGCTTGCGAAGAAATGCGGCTTTCACTTTCTCAAAAAGTACTCCACCTTTGGGAAACTGTGTACCGTATTTAAATTGCTTTTCTTTATAGTCAATTTCTTGGTCAATGAGCAATATAAAAGCGCTCGTTTTCGCTTAAAAATTTTTGCAAACGATTATTTGCATGCAGATTATTTAACCTGCGGTTTAGCCCAGAATCGAGCGCTAATTTGTCTTACGCAGCACACAATAAGTTCGCTGAGTTTACGAAATGCGTATATACATTTAGCGGCTGCATAAAGACGATCATTTCTAATCTTTTCATCGACTTTAATATCGCATATCCTCTTTTCTTCGGCCAAACGAAAACAATGCAAATTTTTCTTTCATTTTACCGCTGAAAACACTTTTAAATATCGCAGACACAAACAAATCGCATACGCGCAGCGTTTTTTTTACTTTACTTTACTTCACTTTCAAGCTCAAAAGACTGAAACTGTGCTTTGGAACTTATTTTTTCTTGCTAAAACCAACTTTTCTTGTCATCTCAAAAAAATATAATTAAGGTCATATATAAAACTTTTGTTTGCGCACATTTTTTATAATTTTTTACTTCACTTCATTGTGCACTTTGAAGATTTCAAAGATTGAAAAAAAAGAAGTTAAATGCGGCTTATTATGGCTAATAGCTTACAGTTAAATACACTGCGAATTAAACATTAAATTCATAAAGAAACTAGCGTGAAAATTATGATTTATGACAAAACACAATCACGTCTAGAAAATTTGAATGTCAAATTCCAACAACGATCATTGTTGGAATTATTGTTTTCGAGTAAAGCTAATGAAATATGAAGTTAAATAGCTGCTGAAATTTGAAGTGTGAAAGTGTGAAATCGAAACAATAAACGAAAATAGCCTCAATTTCTTATTACGTTTATGAATAAGAATAAGCGTATTTTTAAATAAAGTTATTATCTCTTTATGATTATTTATAATGTAAAAAAAAGCAAATAATTATGAACAATGTTTCTAATCACCTCTTTGCTTCTATACTTAAAAACCTTTCGAATTGAAATTTATTAGCTTAATGGATCGATTTATTTATTTACACATTACCTTCATCAATTATTTTTATTATTTGCTTTATTTCATGATCAAATAGAAAATCAATTGAAAATAAATGTAATTGGCGTGAAAGTGAATTAAACGAATATTCAAATGATTTAATGTAGAAAATAAAGGAAAGTAAAACGATTTTTAAAAGAAAAAGAGCGTACGTATAATTCGTAGAGAAGGAAAAATAAAATGAAATGATTTAAAACGAAATGTTTCAAATGCTGAGAGTGAAAATTTTTTCAGAAAGAAGAAGAAAATTTTTTTTAATAACTTAATCGACGGTTGAATTGTAATTATAGATTCGCTGTTAATTTTTAAAGAATTTAAAACACACACACACACAATGTTGACCGAATTCTCAAACAGAAAAGCACTTACTAAGTGTAGTTTTCATGTTTAAGAAATGTTTTATTAATAGAACAAAGATGATTCTTTTGTCTTCTTCATCGCTCGTGACAAACTTTTTCATTTTTTTCAATCGCAATTCGTGATAAACTTTATTAGCGAATTTTCATCGCTGCGAAACATTTGATAATTTTATTATTGACAATTATTTAATCTCTTTTTGAAAAACAAATGCTCTGTTTCAGTGTAAATCGTCCTTTTTTCTTACGCCTACGCTGATTGTGAAAAAGTAAAATTGACGCGAAAAAAAAACTTAATTAGAGGTAATTTATAAATTGTGCAATGCATAATAAACTTATGTAACTCTTCAACAAAGATTGAAAAATTAAAAAAAAAATTAAATGCGACGCTTTACTTTTGTTTCGTGTTTAAAAATTTTTATTTTGCTCTTTCGTAATTAATGTTTCACTCCTATTCGCTTTATGCTTATTTCCTTTTAAAAAACTAAAAACTCAAATTTCTTTTATGTTTCGTTTAGCAAGTAACACAACGAAGGCGATTGTTTTAAGATATGCAACTTTGCCGTCGGGCTTCAACTCACCACTCGATTTTCGCGCTTTTCTCACTCGCTCTCTCGCTCGTTTCGATCTATTCTTCAGGTTCTAATTTCGAAAATAAAGCGTTTAAGCGTGAAAATGGTGCACAATGTGAGCAAAGCAACTGCCAAATACGACATTGGTCTCGATTCTCATTCTGTTCATTCAATAATGAGCGAAATTACTATTTTCTTCTTGCTCACTTCTTGCCGTTGTGAACTCATTTTGAGATTTTCAATGTTTTTTGCTTTCATTTTCATTCACTTCTTTGTTAACTACAATGTTTAAAATTTTTAAATTAATTTTACGCTTTGTTTTTTATGAAAATTTGCATAATTTTTTATCTACGCAATATTAAGTAAGAAAATTAAAAAATGTCGAAAAAATTACGCGTTTTCTGCATTTCAATTTATTCAGCGCGAAGAATAGAACAATTCGCATAATTTCTCAAGATGCGCATTTTCAACATTTTTGTATGTATTTTGCTTAACTATTTGCGTAATTTTCGCTGCAAAAAACATTTTCCTTTTCGTTTAAATGCAACAAAATATTTTACCTCTTCTGAATCGCGAAGAAAATAACGCAAAATGATAATTGTTACATTCAGAAAACAAAAAACGTGATTTCGTGTCACTCTTTGGCGATCAAATTTCTCAAGAAATTGAATTTAATCAACCTCCAAAAAGTTGGAATTGTTTTTCGCGTGCTTCAAATTTACAAATAAAAGCAAAAGGTTCATGTTTCATATTTCATATTTCGTGTTCCGAACAAGCGAAATAATGAAACGAATTTACTCTGTACCGCAAAAATAAACGCGCAACGCTTTTCAATTTTTAACATTGAAAACAATTTTTACTATTCTGGAATAAAATATAATCGTCACAGTTCTACAGCTCCTGCCAAAATGCTTTGCAAGAATTCACATTAAAAATACTTTTTTATACGAATAAGATAGTAAAACAATTCTGAAAGGAGCTATTCAACAGCAGGCTGAACGGCTTTGTTGACTAGGGCTGGCAATTTCGGCTAATAAAAAGACAAAATTCAAAATGATTTTTTAATGGACAAAAATTTAACTTCCTCATTCTCGTAAATAGAGAGTATTTATTTCATAAATTTATCAAATTCTGTTGGAAACAAAAATTAGAATTTATTCTCCTTTTCAAAATGTTTTTTAAATGCGCAAAATACTTTGCGGCTTCAAAATTTTCCATCTTTGCACTTTATTTTCACAATAATTTAAAGAGAGCTAAAATATTAAATTCATTTTTAAATAAATTATTGGGCATTTATGCTGAAAAGATTTGCAGCTAAGTAGACTCATGTAAAATTACATTAAATATTTCAATATTCTCTGCATTTTGTTTATTCCATAGTCTCTAAACAAGCGTAATTAGTGCCAAAAATCTAAATTTCATGAAGTTTAATAGCGAAACAGTTGGAGATGCACTTTGTTCACTTAAAAGGATTTCACTACGCTTATACATTCGCTTCTCTCTGTTTTTAAATGAACTACGTGTCATATTGATAATTTAAAGGTTTGAAAGTTAATCAGAAAAACTCTAAAAAGATGATTTCTCATAATAAAACCATTCGCTGATTGATTGCGAATATTCAAAATGTGAATTAGTTTGACTCTTGTTGTTAATATTTTTCGTCGGAATAATGTTGAAATAATTTTCATGTGTGGGTGATTTAATAAAATTGTTTAAGCTAAATTCATTGTTTCGTTCTAAACCATTTATATTAAATTATTTATTATTCACATCATAAAATTGAATAGCACTAC